>JASXSY010002466.1:0-70261 GCA_034509805.1 Sipha maydis | reverse complement strand
AATTTTGTTCTTTTATTTAACTTACATCTAAAAAGCAAAGTTTCATTGTAAAATGCATCAGCTAGTTTATTTGAAAGTTGTAAATTAATAATATTAACGTAATCATATAATTAAAAAAATACATCACACTGTTGACTATTACCAGAATTTTAAGAATAACTTTCGATGAATATCAATGTACTCGTATAACCAAAAATAATTTAATTAAATATCATTTATACTTGACTCTTTACGTTTGACGTATATTATAAATAAATATTTATTCGTTTAGGTTATTTAAATTTGTATACCACAAATTGTTTTAATAATATTTAATTAGGCATTTGTGATTAAAAAAATTTTCTTATAACATTTCTAATTTCTGGTTTTCTATCCTCGATATTTGTGTAGAAACAATAATTAAATTCATAATTCATATGAAATTATTTCTTTTTGAATGAAATCTTTATCATTTTATTTGTCAATTCTTGTTTATGATTTCTTATGATCCAACCCATAAAATGCAAATAAATCTTTTTCTTCGAATGGCGTTTGATAACTTAATGATTTATTGCTCAATTTCAATGTCATTATAAATATACGATAACATAAATTATAATGTATATTCGTATGATATTGTGTTTCAGTATAACGTTTCAAGTACCGTCCTACCTATAAATCCGATATCGATGTCTTGTTATGTAAAATTAAGTAAAAACAAAATACTCGTAATAATTTTATATTCCTGTATTTTATAAACACCGAGAATAATATATCGACTGAGGCTATACATGATATTGTTTATTAACTAACACAGTGCAGTGAGAATTTGTATTTTATACCAACGGTTCTACCGAGAAAATTTTGTAATACATATACATTATAACATATCATAATGTAATACGTATATGCGCACATAATTATGATAACTGTAATTCATAATTGCGTTTATTATTTATGATAAACATTGAGTAGCGATCAAACTGAAAACATACGTTAAACATAAATATGAGTAGGTATATTTGAATGTTGTTACATATTAATATATTATAACAACACAACACATATCTCCGTAATAAAGCGTCCAACGTTGTCTAATATAAATTTGGTTAGTGGTCGAATATAATATAATATACCGATGATCCCATGTAGTAATGATATTAAATTGAATACATAATTATTATATCGTTGTCGCCATAGATCAGTATTGTTTCTGCTATACCTAATTAATACTACTACAACTACTATTATTAGTTGTAGGTAGTGCTACAGCTACCACTATACTGATATAATCATAATAATAATTAAGATAGTACTAGCAATAATAATTATCATCTTCATCATCGTGTTATCGTGGCGTCTATATATATATATATATATATAATTGCGACGGCGAAAACCTATTAATTAATACACGTTACGTAACTCCGATGTAAAATGGCGTAACATGCCCTGCAAACGTCTCCTGGCGTGATTGATATCCTTTTACATATACCCGCTAAGCGCTACTATGGATGCGTAGTCGATAGGGGTCGCTCAGCTGGGATAAGAGGGAGGGAATGAAGGTGTTCAAAGTCAAATTCAATAGTTCGTCTAAACCGCGTCGCAGAAATGTCTGCTTACCGAATAAAATAATAATCGATTTTGGGGTACACGCAAAACAAGTCAATTAAATAACATGTCAACAATGTGACGGGCACTATATACCACAACGTGTTAAGTTAATATCGTAGACATAAATGTACGCTTCTTTGAAAGTACAGCATGTACCTAAAGCCATTCGAGTGTTGTGCGTATAATATTGGTCCGTTCTGCATGGTGTTGTGTGTATAATTTTCTGCGTGTTCCACTACATGAGTTCTCGTTTGTTGACGAAATGAAAAGCAAACCAAGATTTTAGTAATTACGTTAAAACTTTATTCTCGCACGGACAGAGAAATACAAACAACAACAATAAATTATAGTTACGTGCCGGGGGTTGGCTCAAAGTTAAATTTACGCAAATCTCATTGTTTAGTCCTGCACACGCGTATTAAATTGATGATTTGGCAACACGGCCGCAACGTCAATATAGCACATTACGACCACGTGTTCCGTATAAGCATTACTGTTTTATGTTCATATTCTGTACAATATGTACGTAACGGTATTTTCGTTTTTTTAAATAATCAGTTTTTTTTATACATGGTATTAACCTGAGTATCTGAGTTTCAGAGAAAGATTTTATTAACAGATTGAACGTCTTGTTTCCAGCGCGTTTAAAATGTAAGTAACGCACAACATGTATACCTCGCAAATACCTATATATTCATGAAGACATTATTAAAAAGAACCGGATGGGCCTCGCTCTGCTGTACACTTGGGGGTGAAGTGCGACTCTTCATAGGATAGGTCATTATAATGGATTTGTTAAATTTGAATTCAATGATAGGTATCATTGTATACGAAAAACGATTCTGAACGGAGATGATATATTAATCTAGAATATAATACATTGTTATTTAAAAATATTGTAATAAGTAAATTTTATTTTGAAACGAAAAATGTAGATAAATCGATAATTTAAATTGTCTATAAATAAGTCAAAATGTGTCAAAATACTTTGAAAACTTAATCATTCATATAAAACGTCAATATAAACATTTGGTGAAAATTTGAAGTGTTTGCGTTATTTGGTTTTTGAGTTAGAGCAAATTCCAAAAACCGATATGATTTGTCAGTCTAGAATATTATATATTATATTATGTTTTACATGTAATTTTATGTCAATATTCGCTGTTCGAACCCTTATAAAAAAAATTTTGTCTATGGATTTCAATAATTTTTGAATGACAATAAGAAAAACTTCAGTGGAATCTTCTATTAAATTTTAAGTATTTTTTACCAGCCAAATAGCTTTTATCAATGATTATAAAAAAAAAAAATTTAATTTCAAATGTTTATAAGTAGCTTAAAAATCATTATAATATTTTTTAAAAAAAATATGGCATAAAGCAAATGCCAATATTAACAGTTGGTAAAAATTTCAAGTTTCTGCGACTTATACTTTTTGAATTATAACAAATATAAAACCGTTCGAGGATAAGTCGCTATTTTATGCAATTTCGTAAAAATTTAAATTTCAAAAGGTCATAAATTTTTTTCCTTTAAGTCCGGTAGAAATTTTTTTATAGACTTTTGAAGAATAGCTTATGGATAACCCAGTGTTAATATTTTGAACCTTAAGAATAAACAGAAAAAATTGTATGAATTTTCAACTACAAAATAACTTGCAAATATATATTTAATATTTTTTAGTTACGATTTATAACTTATAATAAATCTTGTATTCAATTTTCAAGAACTTTCGGACACCCAAATAAATTTTATAAATATTTAAAAAAAAAAAACTTACAGAAATCGAAAATTTATACTGTCTATAAATAAGTCAAAATACTTTGAAAATTTAACCATGTATAGAAAAAGCCAATATAAAGATTTAGTGAAAATTCCAAGTGTTTGCAATTTTTCGTTTTTGAGTTAGTGCATTTCAAAAAAACGTGGATTTGCGTAAAATTTTCCGTTTTTTCGTAATTTTTTCATCGTTTTTTTCGACGCTTTTAAAAAGTACTGAAAAAGTTTGACTTTTGACTTACTAAAGTACCATCTGCATTCACTTTCCTTTCAGAAAAGTTGCTATTTAATAAAATCGGTAGCATTTTTACTGCCAAAAAAGGTGTCATCAGACACAAAAATAAAAAAAAAATAAAATACATCGTTGTAAAACCAATAGATTTCACTATAGATCACTCCGTTCAGAGTCTAAAATTATAACAAATATACATCTTATAAACTATTACAATTTGTTATTATTTATAAATTATGAAATAAGTAATTATTAAATTAATCAATTAGTTAAATTCAAAATTAAGAACAAAAAATATTAATTTTGAAACATTAACCAACACGAAGTTACAAAATATGATTTCAAATTTTTAAAATGGATCTTTTATGATTATCATTTGGCATACATTTACTTAGAAAAACTACTTTCTACATTACAAGACTAAATTTTCGTAATTTATTTCTCTGCTTAATATTCCACAAAATGTTTTAATTTGAGAATACCTAGAACAGGAAAGTTACGGATTAAATTTTACACCACTGTTCTTAATTAATAGGTAATATGAAAGCATTGTCGTCGCCCAATTTATTGTAATATGTTTCCATATGATTATCCCGTGTGTTAAGTTATCTGAACATAGTGCTGCCAATAAACCTCGGTGACGAAAATTAGTCCTTGAAATAACTTTTACTAGAGTAAAACCAAAGACAATACCTATGATGAATGCAAATTTTTATAGATTATTAAAAATTAAAATATTTAAAAAATAATTTTATAAATCAGAACACAATTAAAGAATTATTTTATTTATTATTTATAAAATATGAATTTTTTTATGCAATATTATAGAAATATGCAATTCATTGTCATTTTAACTAAAATACACAAAAACAAAAATTATCCATAAAAATCTATGCAGAATGAGACGTCGACTCTTCTAATCAAATTTATTCTAGGTGAATTATAGAAGAATATGCAGTTACATAGAAATCTGGTCTTTATCATAAGTATGACTACGATATCATATTGCATACGTGTAAAAGTAAAGCGATCTTGAATTTGAGACGCTGACATTGAAATATAAAACAAAACAAGATATAATTTCAACTTAAACTTTTCGACGTCGGTCACACCTCAAGACTATAACGATCGTAAATTAAATACATGTGTTTAATTAGAGGGAGTAAAACTAATCGAAACAATTGCATAACGAATTCACGTTATGCGTTAATTCGCATGATTGTTAAGTAAACAATTTGAATATTCACAATTTTAGTGAAGTTTACTATTGTTATTTTAAGTATGTGAAGCATGTAGTTTTTTTGTTTATACATGAAATGATTTGTTGAGGATTTTATTTTGAAGTACCTACAGCTTTTACTTGATCCTTAAAAAGAAAAACTTTAAACCTTTAAGTGCGCTTGGCTGCGATCGATAGGTATCCAGATTAGAAGTGATTTGAAACTGCTTCACTATCGATTTGTGATTGTATTGACTATGCATATATATACTGAACAATTTGTGTAAAGAACACCATTCGGTGACGGTAGAAACTAAGGCTCACAAAACTCTATTTTAAATATAATATACACTATGTATTTCATTCATTCTGTAGATGATCGTGGCCTGTCGATGAGTATATAATGCATGATAATCACAGGAAATATTTTAATTTTTTTTCTTCTTTAAGCATTAATATTTTTTTTCAATTAATTACTGATAAGATTTGAGTACACCTATTTTAGTTTTAAGTTTTTTGTATAGTTAAATTGTATAAATTATTGTTTCGATGATTTCGATTTTGTTGACCTTTATATTTTTTTTTCAATGGATTGAAATATACTTCCTCTCAACATACGTTCCCAGAGTACGTCCATGAAGTTGGCCCCTCCACTTTGTCATATCGGCTTCAAACCTTCACGAATATTTTGGAACTAATTTGGAACTATTTGGAACCAAGTTTTCAGAATTTGAAACTTCACCCTTTTCCCAGAATAAGAGTTTTTCGGTTGGGGGGGCCAACTTCACGCAGCCCTCCACTTTGTCCTATCGACTTCAAACCTTCACCAATATTTTGAAACTAATTTGGAACTATTTGGAACCAAGTTTTCAAAATTTGGAACTTCACCCTAAACCTGTAAAAAAAGATAATTAATAATGTAATATAAATATTAAATAAATATACAACATGCATACAAATAATAACATTAATTTGTTTATATTTAATTTTTAGGAATTATCTTTGCTCACAAAAATATTCAAGCGATTTTTTAATAATGTATCAAAGACATTTGACTGACACTTTAATTGATACTGATAACAATTGACTGATCCATTATGTTTGATTTCTTATTGAAATAATAACATTTTAATCCCTCGTATACCTGACTTAGTTTGCAATATACAAAAACTAATTTAACCATATGAAAATGCATAGATTTTTTCTCCCTGTAATTTCTGATATGTGGATATGCTGCAATATTTAAAATTTCAAATCAGATAAATTAAATAAATAATGCCTTTGAACTTAGCATCCATCTGTTAAATCAGATCATTTATTTTCGTTATATTTATTTAATTTATGTTTAACGCCAAAGATAAAAATGTAATGTTATTTAATGATGCATAAAATAAATATTTTAAAAATGTAAATGTTTATAATATTTAAACAATTTTCTGTGATCGTTTGTTTGTGATAAATATTTACTTTGACAGAGTTTATTAATATAATTTTTTTTCTGTATATGTATTATTATATCTACGTATAAAATATTAATATATAATTTAAATTTAATTATTCAATTTTTATTTTAACTTTTTAAAAGTAATAATTCTCATTATTCTTAAATTTACTTTTTGAATGCATCTCACCGATTTTGACATTACTTTTAATACAATTGTTATTCCACTTAAAAAAATTAGAGCTCTATTTTATAAGCGTAGTTAATTGAAAAAAAATTATACTAATGACATAAATATGTCTTAAAGTTATATGAAGCTATCTCCACATAAATACTAACTAAAATCTAAATGTTGCAAATATGGTCATAAAAATAATTTTAATTCAACGCTTGTATTCTCACATACACTTCTGATGAACGTAAACACTTACACGTCCTATTTGAAGAATATACAAAAAAATTATATTTTTGATGTAAGTATGACATATACGTTGTCCATCTAAATAGTTGAATTATTTCTAATGTACGTATGTGTTTTCATTCGTGACAGACAGATGCAAAATTACGAATTTTGAACGGAAACTATTTCGATGTAACATATTGTTATCCCCTCTAATCAATCAATCACAGTGTCAATAAAGAATAGGATCATATTACCATTTATTATTCGTTTCAATTCTGACCACAATCTAAAAAAAAATCCCAATCACTATGGCAACCCATATTATTTAACCCATATTTTCTGCGCCTGCAAAACCCTAATCATATATCATTTACTTAACGATTCGATAAGACCTTTGCTATAATGAAAATCTATAAATTTTTGAGATCCGTATGATAAACGTTTTCAATTTGCAGGTGTTAGAATTTAGTACCAAAACTCCGTGGTATAGTTTAGTGACTTATACATAGGATTACTAGAGTTATTTTTTTATTGTTATTCATGCAACTTCATATACGTATAATAAAATGTCATATTATTCAATTACAAGGCATAAACCGAATGCTACATTATATTACGCCAACAAAAGTTAATAGTATTTAACAAAAACTAATCCTACTGCAATTTTTAAAATAATTAGTTCATTAAATTTAAACAAAATATTATGACTTTTAAAAGGCGAATTACTTATTTATCTTCTTCAAATTCGTTTCTTTTAATTTCTTTATCAAAATGTATTGAATACAAAATGAAGTACTTTTGATATCATAATATAATATCTATACAACAAACTAATATGAAAAAATACCTTTCCTAGATATTTTTCTCTCTCTTGTTTATTAATTACATAATTTGCTGTTCACATTTTGTTTATTATTTACAATACAATTTACTTCAAACTCAATACTTGAAAATATTTATTAAAAAAATTGCAACGGAATTTAATGACGTTCATTAAATTTCTGTATTAATATATTATACGAGTATTTTCTTGTAAATATATTATTATAAATATTTGCAATATTTCTTGAACAATGGTAAGATACACTATCCGCGTGTAAGAGTAAATAATCGACAAGTAGTGCTTAAACAGATATCAGATGTTAGTTTAAAACCTTAAAAATGTTAAAGATTAAAAAACAGTACTTAAAAAAGCTGTTGTTATTAAAATCCTATATTATATAGTTGAAAGAAGTTTATGTGTATATTCGTATACCAAATCCTCAATAATCCCAAGTAATATTTTTCTGGTTTTGAGTGTGCTTACGGTTTATACACATATTTAAAATAAAAATATCAAAACGTATGAATAGGTTTAGATACACTGTACATAGCCTCCTTGTCGAAATATTGACGACAGATACAAAAAAATATAGTAAAACTAATATATTTCTTGCTTTACACAGAATCTAAAAGAAAAAAATAAGTTGCTTCATACATGAATAGCTTACCAAAACGCACAGTTACATTTTTCAAGATGATACTAAAATAATGTATAATTCATAAACAACGCTTTAAGTATGAGTATTAAACTTCTTAAAATAATATTTTTTTGACTTTACATTAAATCAATTATTATCACATCATATGTAATGTATTAAGAAAAATAATGATCACCTGCAGAAATAAGTGATAACCAGTGCTCGGGATTTTCTTATTTTTATTGTTTGACGTAAAATGCAATAGAGAATTATGGATGTGTATGTCATGTTCTAACACGTTCAATTATGAAATTTGAAAGTGCTTTTTTTTTTGCTTTTTTCGACGATTTTTAAAAAAAAATGGTTATTTCCTGTTTTTCTGATAATTTTTCCTTTTTTTGCATATATCTGCTTAATTATAAATGATGACGTAGGCCACTGACCTCCCCCAGATTTTTTCATCTATTTATAAATATCGTTTACATTTAATTTTTCACAAAATCCCTTGGAAAATCCATAAACAATAAGGCAAAATGTCTCGAAAGTTAAAGTTAAACTCTTTTATAATATAAAGATTTATATATTATTTTTTTTATAGTTGAAATTTTTTTTTTTTTTATTTAATATTTTTGTTTAAATTTAATTTTTTTAAATGCTTATTTGAGTGCTTATAATGATGTTTTTAAGTGCTTTTTAAAGCGCTTATTTTAATGATTTTAAGTGCTATAAGTCCTGAGCCCTGGTGATAACTAACCAAATTAAAATATTTATTTTATAATACTGGTTTTTAAAACTAAATCAATATAAATTTCCTAAATAATTAATTTTTTTAATCTATTTCGGTTTTAAGTAAATACATATTTTTTTAACTAAGTAAATAAAAAAATATACTTTTAAACTCTCCCCCCTCATAACCTATTCACCGCACCACATCATGAGCAGACCTTATCATCTTGTCCTATCATAAATATCATAAACTTCCGCTATTATAGCCTAAATCAATCAATTTCACCATCAGCATCTACTTATCATACAGTTTTAACCTAGCCTAAGCCTCAAATTTGCATTACATTTTTAGTCCAGCCTCCTTCGCCGTTTTCCCATTACTATATTTTATCTATATACTACTATTCACAACTAAAATGTAAGTAAAAGTGGTTATTATAAGAATTATATCATTCACAAATAATTGAAGGCCTTTTCAATTTACAATTACTAAATTAATCTTGACATTATGCGATAAGTATTTGTTCTAGAAATTATTTATCTAAAAAGTAATATATATTAAAATTATTTATTCTCTAAGAAAACAACGAATTTATATTACCTAATGCAGATTACAGGCGCTAAACCAAAGCGCAAACTATGCTTCCTTTTTTAAACTGTAACTATAAATAAGGTGAATAGTTCCTTATGTATTTGATTAATAAAATAAAACTATAATTGTACTTTTAAGTTTCAAGATGGATAAGAAAATATGTTGAACAAATTATTTTATATTTTACAAATTTAAGTACAACTTACACTCATATAAAATAAGATAGAAATTTAGCCAAATATAATCATAGATTCATCTAACAATAGTTTATACTTTTATTCATACTATTTACATGCGAGTAGGTATACTTGCCCTACGTAGGTCAACATTTAAACTTGTGTTCATTACGTGGACTGTAGATAAATTATCAAATAGCACTTTAGTATTATATTTTAATAAAATAAAACTAACATCTATCCTTACCCTCTTTAAACAGAAAAGATAAAAAAATTATTCTTATCACATTTGAACAGAAAGGGAAGTATAGTTATCTACCCATACGGTATCAAATAAAAAATACACTTGAGCAGAAAAATAAATTCCAAAACATAAATGGTCGCTGTTATTTGAAAAAAATATCTGTAATTGATTTCGTTAAAATAACATTTCATATTTTTGTTTAGTTTAGTTTAGTTCTCTTTTAAATTGTACATTATGCAGAAGAAAACAAAAAATTATTAAATTTAAAGATTTATCAGAAAATAAATCAAATACATTAATATAAATTAACAAAGTACTGTTATACTTATAGGATATTAAATAAATACACTCATACATTTATTGGTTTTAACATGAAAAACTTTTGTAAATAAATGATTACTAATCCCGTAACGGCTATTAATGTAATATTATATTCTACAAAATAATAAGACACAGATTTAACATAAAGTTAGTGTAAGCTACTGATTTATATTTTAACATAATATTTATAAATTTTAACTTTTTTCAGGTAATACTTCAAACATCAAAACGAACGTACACTCAAATAAATATATGTATGTATGATTGTATTATTTAAATTTTCTGTTGTTTCAACGGATCGAACAAAAAAATAACTCTCGATATTAACACGAATGTAGATACGAAAAGGTAAAATCGAAAACGACTGAAAAACGTAACGACAGCAATAAAAACAACCAAATAATGAATGGTGACGTACTGTTTCCGGGTCTTTTCCATCCTATGTACAGCAGTTATAGCAGTGATTTTGAGAGAAGATAAGGCTATGGGGCTTTGTCTGATAAGACCATGCTCAGACCTAAAGTTCTTTTAAGAAAAAATTATACTATTCAGTATTTGGAGAAAAATGTGATTTAATATTAAATACATGTTAGGCTCGCATCTATATATTGTACGTAGAGGTTACTGTTATCAAAATATATGTACGATAGTCGTCATTTGTTGGACTCATTATGGTATTAGATAATTTAAGTTTCTTAACCGAATGCATCAATAGATGTAAAACCCAAAAAAATATAAATATACATAGTTTTTTTCAATACATTTATTTTAATTAAAAAAATGTATTGAAATTTTGATTGTAGTTATGAAAAAATAGGTTCATCTATTTATAATAGATTTGTATTGAACTATATGTATAATTATAACATAATATATGGATTAAATATAAATTATATGATGTAAATATGAATAAATAATAAAATGAGTAAGTTGAATAGAAAATTTATAATTTAAATATGAATCTATTTGTTTATTACTTTGTAGTACCTACCGTTAGTTTTTAATAGATTTATCCAACCAATTATTAATTATCTAATTGTTAAATTATCTTATTAACTGACGTAGTAATTCCAATAAGCGAATTTTTAGTATAGGTGCAAATCAGAGGACAACTTGTTTCGAGTCCAATAGGCAAACGCAAGGTTAACCTTGAGTCCAATTAGAGACGACCGTTGTATATTACAGTATAAATTGACTTGTTGAATTTTCGGTATAAATAGTTAGTAGTTTTAAATTTTAACCAACATTTTGTCGTGTATTATTTATTTTATTTTATTTACTCTATTTAAGTTCCTGAAACCGCACCGCCATGTATATCGTGAACGCACATACATACGTTTAAAATAATATTACACGTTTCATGAAACAATTGAAAATTATTATAATCGATTGTAATTGCATTATGATCGTTTTCATTTACGTGGATTATTATAAAACTGGAGTTTCGTATCACGTTGTATACTCTGCTGTGGGTGATAATCGTAGGAAGAAGGGATAGGCAATGGCGGCGGCGGTCAACTACTCTATTTGTTCAGGAAATTAGGTCACGTCCGTCTGGTCTCACTTGTCGTTTACTCATATCCACTACGGCCGTAGTTGAGATGAATGCAACATCATTTTCGGTTGCTATGAAATATATTTTTAGATTGTCTTAAGAACGAGCATAAAATACGCCAAAAATTTGTTTTTATTTTTACACAGAAACACAACTACGTCTTAATATTCTTTGATGACATTCACACCAATACACTAACGAATAATCCACCAAATAAGGTGTGGCTTAAACAATGTGAATGATTTATAGTTCTTATTGATATGGTTTTCTTTATTTTCTTATTATTTTTACTTGAATGTATTTGTTTAACACTATAATAATTAAATTTCTGTTTCCAACATTTTTACGAACATTAGTGAAAAATATAGTTAATGAATTAATTAACTAACGCTAATTTTCAATCCAAATTTGTATTTCAAAAATCTTCTCACGCTCATCAATATCAATTAATATCAGTTTTAAAATTTGAAAACCTTATTTTGTAAATTTGTTAAATTAGTTAATAAATTTCACTTTGGATTGTTAGAGATAGCTATTTACAATACTGGTATTTTGAAACACCTTTTTCCAATACATTTTGTTTCATAGATTTTTTAATTAAAATTATTTTTTAATTTCATACAGTTAAATCTATGACAACTTTAATAATTAATTAGGCTTTTTATGAAAAAACAATAGACAAGCGCATTTTAAAGATTAAATAATATTAAAAATCTTCAAAATTAAAAAACAATATTTAGATTTATTTAGATTTTTCTGCTATTTAAACAATAGTACTTTGAACTTAAATGTTTCAAATAAAATCATTATACTCAATGATTCTCCACTCTTAAATTATCAATATTAAACTAATAATTCGTAATATTATACTAAATTAAAATATTTCAAAATATATCATTTTGAATATTACAACTTCTAACCAATCATTCACTTTATTATTTCCTATGTTTATTCTTCGGTATAAATTTATTCCGTACATTTCGTATTATAACCAATTGTATGTTCCAAATTGTCTTGAATTTAAATTCATGTGATATTTTATATCAGTATGGTTATTAAAGAAAGCAATATATAAGAAATAAATTTATCAGGAGCGTATTGAGATGGATTGGCACCCCTAACAAATCGTCGAAAACGTGATCTTTTCGAAATGAAATGTTATACTAAAAAAATAACCGTTGATAACTTAATTTATTTGCGTACCTATATTTTATTTTATCAGTTTTTTAATATTTTTGAGGATGATTTCAGTGATTTTTTTTCCAGTTCCACTTTTTTAAATTCTGATTTTTCTCTATAAGTTATAGTTATTATAGTCATTTTTAATTTTATTATCAATATCAATATTATCATATTTTTTATTTTTCATAGTAAGATCAACATTAAATACTATATTTATCGATGAAGAATCATTAATTTAACTATTTGAATTTCTAAAAAGTCAATAAAACATATTTTAGGACAATTTTTTTGTTTTCTGCTTTTTCCTTCAGTTTTCTTTATTAAAACACGAATAAAAATGTTATTTGAAGACATTTTATTGTTTAGTCTACATATTAAAAGCTCAAAATATATTAAATTTATCGTACGCAAATCATTATTAATGTTAATTTTAAGTCTAGCTGGTAAAATGACTAGAAAAAAAATCGTAAAATGTTTTCGAAACCATATTATTTTAGTATATTTTGATACAAAATGTATATTTCTATGTATATTTAATTATACATATATATATATGATGGTGTATGTTATATTTGTAATAACTAATAATATGTAATATATTTGATCCCTTGTAAAATTATCGTTAAAAATTATTATTATACATATTATATCTCCTTCTTCAGTAATGAACCCTAAGGTAGGTTTTAAAAAAAAGTTTTGCTCCCTCCATTCTTCTCCGTTACTGGCCATTCTCTTCAGTTCTCCGTAGGTTCTTAATCCGGCATCTCCAATAATTTTTTTGATTAACGTTATTCTAGGACGTCCTCTGCCTCTCTTGTCTTCTATTTGTCCTTCCAATATTCTGTGGTATAATTCCTCCTCGTGTCTTAAAGTGTGTCCAATAAGTCTTCATCTTCTTTCTTTTATTGATCTTAATAATCCTCTAGGTTCACCTATTTCATTGAGTACTCTGATATTGGTACAAAACTCAGTCCAGCCGACTCTTTGCACTCTCCTCCAGCACAACATTTCGAAGCTTGTTGTTACACTTGTCAATGACATTATTAATAACCAACACTTCTAGTGTCTGAGTACTTACTAAAATAACAATAATTATAGTATATCATACTTAAAATCAAACCTTATTATTAAAAACTTCCACAAAATTTGTTATTTAATAACAAAAATTAAATATCTAATTAAAGTTAAAAAGTTTATACAAAGTAAAATGTTTACACTATTAAATTTATTTTTTTTCGATCATAATGATAAATATTTAATGACTTAACTATAAATGTATCTTTTGTAAATTGTAGAGATAATAAAATATTATGTTTTAACATCAATTTTCATATTTCTGCATTATTAAATCATGGGATACGAGACGTATTATTCATGTTGTACGTTAAAATATTTCTGTTATAATTTATTTATTTTTGAGGTGTACTTTTTTTTTCTTTTTCTACAAAATGTCTGTGTTCATACATATTTCATCTGTTAAAATAACAATTTATGATTTTCTTTATGGCATAAAAAAAATATTTAGTAATTTTTAGTTGGATTTATTATATTTTTTCAGAAAATTGTATAAAATTGATATTCTATAATATTAATAAATTAATATAATATTAAAGTTGAAATACCATAATTCAAAAATATTTTCGATCCATTAAACTACTTAAAACCACGTATGAAATGTTTATAAAATTTATTATTACTGTAGGTTATGAATAAACAAAATAGTAGGATAAAAAAATTAAGAACGTACAGAGATTAGTTTAATTATGTACTTCATGAATTAAAGCAAACAGCGTATCGTTACACAGCATACATGCATTTAAATCCATAGACCCTTTATCCTAAACTACTACTGAATAATTCGTTTTGGGTTCAATAATTTGCACGATCATGTATAATAAATTAATGTTTCATATTCTTTTATATCAGAACATAATGAATTTTATACATGTGTTATTCCGAGGGCTAATATACATTAATATATACAAATATAGGTAATTCACAATTTTCTAATTTAATTAAAACAATTACTACTATATAGTACTTACATATTTTAAAGTTTTAAAAATAACATGCAGTTTAAAACTAAAATTGTTAGAACTCAAGGTATTTGTGATCCGTAAAATTTATGATCTGCAGTGAATTGAATTTTTATTTCATCCTGAATAAATCATATTTATCATATACCATCTATATTTATAAAAAATAGCATTTGAATCGTAAAACATCAAGTTGAAATCTATCGACCAATAGACGATGAACATACGTTTCGTGCACAAGACAAATGTTTTTATTGACATAGTTCCAAATAATTTGAATGACGTCTTATTATTGAAATGTATCCCAACAACGTATACTCATGGTGCTATTACGCAGCTATCATATGTATTATCATGTGATGACTTTGATATTTCTTTTTATTATCGTGTTTACACTTTTATATGTTCAAAACGAGCAAGGTTGACCTACAAAAACATATGTACATCGTATCGTGTTTTGTTCTTAAGAAACATATGATGTCTTTTCTCGAAGTAAACAATTTTGAATCATTTATATTAGTAACCAAGTTGTTTAATCAACCTACACGATAATGCATTTCTAACAAATAAAGATACTTTCAATTCAAACTACAGTAAACTCTCGGTAATATAAATTTATATTTTCTTATCAATTCAATGAGTTCTGTTCGGGCCACAAATAAATCGTCGGAGGGCCGCAGGTTGAGTATCGCTTTTTTAGACTGTCTCGTAAATAGTTGAATACTTTCTTGTCCAAAAATATCTAAACATATATGAATGTATTTAATGGAATATTTTAACCTTTTCAAATTAATTTACACAATATAACTATTCTAGTTTTAGAATTACGTATTTCGAAAATATGTTTCTACTCTAAAATGAAAATTTTAAATTATGTAACAGAACATAAATATACTTATTATGAAAAAGGCTCTTAACAGAGCCAACAATTATTATTCACAACAGCTAATCGCAACGTAGGACGAGCACAACCAATCACAGGACAGAACAAGAGTAAAACACCACATTTTGGACTCAGAAAGGAATTACAAACACTTCCGTACATCATATAAACATCAAAAGTACATCTACGGATAGGGGAAATGAAGACGAAGACAACAATACCTTCCCCGTGGTTGTAACCCCAAAAACTTCGGAGATACAATCAAATCTAACACGAGAGAAAACACAACATGCACCCGGATAGTGGATTGGTTTACTAGTCGGTACGGATAGTAGTACTTCTACTAGTAAGATTCGGCATACAAAAATCAATATTCTCACTCCTTCTTCATACTTCAACCAAACTACAACGAAGACTGAAGACCCGAAGAAACCTCAAGAATATTCAACCAGCGGACGACCGGTACGATCCCGTGTGCAATTCCCACAGAGTATCGCCACTAATGATCGTACGGTCCAACGACGACACCGATTCCGATCTACGGCGTTCAAGTGCCCCGATCGACGAACAACGACCGGTACGATCCCGTGTGCAACTCTCATAGAGCATCGCCACAAATTGATTGCACGGTCCGACGACGACACCGACTCCGGTCCACGGCGTTCAAGAGCCCCGACCGACGAACGACGACCGGTACGATCCCGTGTGCAACTCTCTTGGAGCATCGCCACCAAATCGATCGTACGGTCAGCGGCATTCCAACACATCGGCCTATATATATCTTTGTCCACGGGACTAACTAAATGGTAACCTCTCGTTATATCCGACATCGGAGAAAGGCTTAGCCCGGAACTCCGATGCGGATACTCGATGCGCCATTAATAGCTTCATGTGACATAAATATGTTGGTCAGGCGGATCGATTAGCAACAGGGACCTTACAGGACGCAGAAAAGAAATCAACCAGAGGCAAGAACTTACCAATTGGGTAACCAACTGGAAGACATTGGGTAATAAATTGTCCTTCTCAGGACAACACTGATAAAAGGAGTCCCCCCAAGCGCGCCTGCCTAGGCCTCGCTCGACCCGAACAGATATTGTGATTAGACGCCACTTAATTGAGCGGGCCTAATACAATTATCTGTTCCGTACCTAATATTGTATAATAACAAAAACTCCTTTCATATTATATAAGAGATTAACGGGAAAACAGCATTTTCCATTCCCGAATATTGTAAACATAAAAGTTTGAATAGAAATAAAGCACTAATTATATACATATAAAACGGATGCATTTATATTCTTGGTAAACGGCTATTCTACTTCATAGTGAGTAACGTTTCAATTATAAATAAAATATGAAGTGTATTGGTCTTACGGTAGAATGTTTTTTAAATCTTTATTTTATTAATTTGTAAATAACAACAACGTTTCGAATAGAAAAAAAATTTAAAAAATAACATACATCAATATTTATTATAAAATATTATCTAGTTGTTGAATATTAGTATTCAATTAATTTTTACAACGTCAATTATAGACATCAATTCTAACCAGAAAGTACATACGTTTCAGTCAGCAAAGTTGAAAGTTTATACATTAAGTTGATTTAACTAAAATTTAACCATATTTGGACTAATTCTCATAAGTCTATTGAAAAAAAATATTTTTACTGACACTGACAATTATTCTCAGAATCGTTTTAAAAAGCAAGGGTTTGTCTTTGATTCTAATTTTTAAATTAAATCTACCACAATGAATCATCACTTATTAGTTTACTTTGTCCTACTATTTTTACTTGATTTACTTGTGTATAAATATGTATCAAACAAAAAGGATAAGATACAATATATACAATAATATATATAATAATAAATTAATATATATTTTATTATACATTATTATACATACTATAACACTCACGCTTCACATAACAGCACATTTTATTTAACTATTTAACCAGTTCATGTAATGGATACTTTTCTAGTCGTTTTGGTGTAACTATTTAATTCATTGAAAACAGAAAAAGAAATGTTTTTAATTGTGTTTTTACAAACAAAAAAATTGTATCTAATCTAATTATATTATATTAGATATAATTATATCTTTTTATTTTTGCATAAACTATAAATATAGTGTATATCGATTATTCAATAATATAAGTAATTTAATCATACTTTCTTGAAAATTTATCATATATAAATCTATAAATCCAATTATTCCGATATTATTGTACATAAACCCATATAAATTATGTTTACGGCATAAAAACTTTCTTTGGACATTATTACTAAGAACTTCGTGTACCATGTGCTCTCAGTCGCTTGATTGTAAAAGCAATGCGTTATTTCCCGCCATTAGATTACCTTTAAGTAAAAATATATGTTGTAAAATATTTTTATTGTTTTCTTTCAAAGATAGTACAATGCATTTTTTTTTTTTTTAATGAACATTTTCATACCACGTACATAGTGCTTGTCATGTAATTTTATTACCTACGTTCTTAATTTGAAACATCTTCTATTATTCAACAATCAAATTTCCTACTATTACTAATTAATCTTTCTCTGGGGAACTAATCAAAATAACTATTTAAAATTCTATGGTACTTTTAAATATAAGTACCAAGTCGTAATAGAATACGTAGGTACCTAACCTACCTATTGCAAGATCTTCTACATTCATTGAACACACAGAACATGGTTATCATCCTTGCACAGTATAACTTCATCTATTATGGTATTTTTATTTTATAATTGTATAACATTTAACTTGTAACCCATATTTAATAAAACAACAAATAATTTTACATTTGTATATGCGTGCTCTTACTCGATGGTAAAATTAAAATTTACTTTTATGAATTTGTTAAGTACAACTGTTGAGTTTTGTATATAAGTCAGTATAGTTTAGTACTGTACTAAATAAACTAATTATATTTTATGCAGAGTCATACATACAGGGAGGAGTCGGGTTCAAACCACTCCACCAGGGCCAAAAAAAGAAGAAAATTGTGATATTATTGATGACGCGTAATATATTCGTAGTTTTATTGTTACGATTTGAAGTTATTATAACTTTTGTTATTTTACCTATTAATATTTATATCTGTTTGTTTGTAAGGAAAATGGGTAGTTTTAAAAGGAATGTTTTAGTGTTGGTTATTTTTGTGAACCCCCCCCCCCCCCCAGAGTAAAATTAAATGTACGCTACTGATTGTATGTATCTCGTAATTAATGATATTAACACATAATCAATTTAAATGAATATATTCATATATACTATAGTATATTGGTTTCTGTTGTCAACTACGAAACTTACACGTGATTTACTTGTATACAGTCTATTTTTAAATAATGTCGATAAAATCATGATATCGATTCTGTTAGGCATTCAGTTGATAAGTATGTTACGGATTTCTTATGAATACTTGATTGATATGTATGTATACTCGTATAAGCAGACAAATTATACAAATACACATAAGCTAAAAATATAGATTCATAATATTATAAGTTAAAAATTAACTAGTATGTTATGGACATCCGATGATCTGATTATTTATTAATTACACATCGACCATATAAAATCCGGTGTGTTGATTTTCGACAATTCAACCCGAAAAATCGTGAGCTTAGGCTATGAGAAAATACTCAGTACATCTAATGTCTTAATTAGAAATTTTTCATATATGTCCAGATATTTTTTTATAATTACTTGAAAAAATAATATTTTATAGGAATATTAAATTTTGCGATTGTAACTTTTATAAGATAGGTATCAATGGGAAATCTGTGCTCCTAATGTATAAATCTATACCTCTAAAATAAATACAATACTAAGTAGATCACTGCAGTAAACACTTAAATCTGTATCCTGTTGCGATTCTATCTCAACTTAATATCAATGGCCTCGATGTATATGTATATTTTAATAATAATTTTTTACGTCTTATCTCTTTTGAGTTTAAACATAAGCAGACCTGTCCACGGCACATATAATAATGTTTTAAATTTTCTTATTATTTCTCTACTCTCTGACCGTCGGACACTTTTACTCTCAAAATGTTTACAAAAATTAATATTAGGTTCAATTGATTGTCCTGAAATTCTCTCTTTAATCCGTTTTAAAATTAATTCTAATTAAATTATTAAATTTCAACAAAAAATTATATCTTGAACTCTCCTGCTAACCTTCTTATGTCTGCAGGTAATACTTTTGTCTTTGATTATATTTGAATAATAATTTCTTTATTTGATTTGTATTCTATATCTACTTTAGCATTATTATTTTGTTCATTCTCTAATTTTAAGTAGAAACTATAAACTATTGTTTTACATATTAATATGTTTCTTCACATACAATGTCAATATTATTATGTTTTAGGACTCGCGTCTGTTTATATTAAATAAATAAATAAATAAAAATATTAGTATCAACCTACAGGATCAGCAAGGTTGGTACATGGGGAATTTTATCTTAAGTAAGATTACATAATCGACATGTACGCTTAAAACGTCACAATTACGGTATGAGTTTTCGCCTTGTAATCGCAATAGCAGAAAATTATTGACACATTCCTATACAAGTATACAGATGACTATATAGGCTATATAAGTTTGGTCATGTTCAAAGATTCACAACGATCGTATGATCTATGAAGACTTTTGTAGAGCTCCATAAATATTATTCAAAAATACGAATGAGTAAACACGACAATTTCTATTTTTGAAATATATATGTCTAGGCAAGTGTGATACGTGTCACCGAAAGAAAGAAATCTACCGATAAATATCTTTGATCAAATGACAATAAATAAACTGACGATTAAATAATCAAGCATAAAATGATTACAATACCATTAAAAAAAATATGACTATGAACATTATAGTGATTAGGTATATAATAAACTATACGAAGACAAATTATTATGATGCGAAGTAGAAGAGTTCGAACACTAACCAATATAATTACCGCGTTTAAATCACAGAAGTCACTTTTATCGCTCACTCACCACTTCCAACGAACTATTTATTATTTTTGTTGTATAGATAATAGGAGATATCGTTAACGCGTAGTAGGCTGAAATCGATAGCAGAATATTTAGAACATACATTTTTTCTTGGATATCAATATTTTATTTTCAAACGTACATCATTGTACCGTTTTTGTTATCTAGTATGAGAAGCAGTGGCAGCTGCATCACGAAAAAAAATGGTGGATGGGTGGATGTTGAGAGTTGACATTTTTAGTCGAGTAGAAATTAGGAACTTGTTTTAACGTAATTGATTGAATATAAATTAAATCCACAATAATCAATAGCACAAAAGTGCCAATAGATTAAGTGTTGAGAATTGTCGACTACGTCATTGAAATAATAAGTTCATGCCACCATTGATGAGAAGCATCACATTTGTCAATCTTATAATCCTCTCCAATAGGCTAAGAGATTACTTTTCGACGGGCTGATTATCGCGAAACGTGTGGTGCAATTTGTATCAGGGCCACGACGAACCATTGTAGCCGTGGACCTACTATATTGTATAATCTTAGATCATCAGCTGTACTGTGTATACAGAGCTGTGAAATGTAAACATCGTGAAACAATCCAGTTTCATCACTGTGCATGCGATGATTTAATTTGTAAACTATAATCAATGTTCATTTCAGATTTTCCATCCCGAAGGGAGACGTCGCAGCAGTAAATAATTAATTTATAAATATATTTTTGTAATAATATTATCTGTATAGTAATAAGACCAATCAAAAATTATCCCGGTTTTCGTCAAATAAAATATGGCAACCCTAGGCAATCAGTGTGCACAAACATGGTCAAAAGCTCTATGCGCACGCACTACCAGCCTATGGGCAAACTTAGGAGACGGTTGTGTGTTCCTGTTATATAGGGCAGCGGTTCCCAAACTTTTACGACCACGGAACCCTTAGGAAATAGTTTGTGTTTCATGGAACCCCAATGTTCAATTAACCTGGATTTTTCAATTATTTACTATAAAATTAATAAGTACTCCAAGTAATGTTTTAAAGATAGTTTGTGATCATTTTTTATTACAATATCTACACTCAATATTCACCTTGCGGAACCCTTGAGATTGTCCCATGGAACTCTTAGGTTCCGCGGAACACACTTTGGGAAACACTGATATAGGGACATATGGTGAGATGGACCTTGGACCAGTCCTTTGAGAGTCTGACCTATTTAATTTTTAATAGGTTATTGTTGGGATAGGCCTCGAATATTTGATTGTGTTGTATATGTGCATATCGAAAACCGTTATTTATTGGCTTTTTACATATTAGTTATGTACTTGTATATAATTACAATTTATTTTTGACAAAATATGTAATCGAGTGATGCACATTATTTCAATAATATGAGCACATAATAAACATGCGTTCGGATTCGAAAACTCTGTAGATATACGACGAAAATCAACGTTTATCGTCCGCAAACGCACTTCAGACGACCCTTTTTCGTTCGCGCATGGTATGTATACGGATACCATATAGTACATGTAGCAGACGTTATTGAAGAGGTGTGAGCAGGAGTCATATTGCGACCTCATTTATTATACTGGAAATGTGAACATATAGTTTTGTACCCGTATACGTAAAGATCTACACGGACGGGTTGCTTTCATTAACTGTAATTGTTACGTAAATATGAATACATAAATCAGCTTAAGTTATAATTTTATAACGTAAATTTGTGTGTATATCATTCACAGTTATTTTATTTTAATTTTTTAAGTCTCACAATGGTTTTTTGGTTTTCGAATAACGTTTGAGATGTTGATTTAGAAATTATAAAACACAATTTAAAAATTAAGACTTCATGTAATCTAATAGACGGCCTTCACGACATTATCAGATCGTCTCCTGAGTGATTCGTTCTTACCGAATCCCGGTTTAATTACTCGAAAATTATATACCTTCCTATAATTGTTACATTATATACGTTTAAATATACTTATGAACAAGTCACTATACATTTATTAATTTTAGCTTTTTTAAACCTGGATCGTCTAAGCCGGAAAACGAATTGTGTTACGGAAGGACATGGGATGAAAGAAAATCATAAAATATAATAATTTATCGTCATTCTAATATTTATCGCTGTACACCGCTAAGCCAATTACTAAGGTCACGTCACCGATCGTACACGCTTAATACGAAAACGAGCCGCCGTCAGAACGACTTCAAATTGCCCTGACGTCTACACGTATAATATAATATGACGTGTATACTCCTATTGTGTATGTATGCACTCATTCAGTGGTTTTTTATTTGTTTTTTTTTTATTATCGTGTAACTCTACTAGGCGAAACGTACACATTGTCGGTTTTTTAGTCTGAAATATATGTTACTTTATTTTATTCTTTTATTATTATGATTATTATTTTATTATTAACGGTATCATACACGTATAGTATTTTATATTTTTAACAACTTGGCTCGTTATTGTTATTGTTACTCACGTGCTCAACATTTTTAAAATAGTTATTCAAACACAATTCACACACGTCCAGAATATAATTACTATTGATACAGTTTAAGGTAAGGTTATAAAACTATTTTTTACCTCTAAAAAATATGGAATGTATGATCGATTTCGTCGTACGAAGTACGATTGGGTTTTTGAAGGTTTTAAATTTCAAATAAAATCTGCATTCTTGTACCGTATCGTATATGATATATATCAAATAATATAAGACGATAAATATACCGAAAGATCAGATTCAACAAGAATGTTTCAATGACAACAATTCGGTAAATTATTAAAATCAAAATATTAAATCAAACAACAAAAGTATTTATACATATACGAAATATAAAATATTGTTTATTAGAATTATACATTTTTAATAATTTATCTCCTAAAACAACTTGATGTATACAAATATTTCAAAATTGATGTGGTACTAAAAGGTTAGTAATTTGGGTAGATTTAATTTAAAAATAAGTGCTTTGCTTAAACAAGTTTAATATAATAATAATAATAATAATGATGATGATGATAAATTTTCTGACAATACGCAAATAGATTTTATATCTTCTAAGTTTATTTTTTATATTTATGTATAAATATTCTAAACATTTTTTCCAAGGAGTTAAAGTAGCTGGTTAAATGTACGTTTGAACGAAAAAGACTAAAAAGATAAACGTTTAACGAAACGTTTTACAATTGTATTATTTCAATAGGTAAAATAATAATAGTAAAACTGTCTTAAGTAAATTATAATAATTGTTTTTAATTGTATTCTATATTATAGAATTATAATTTATAAGTAATAACTGTTAATTAAGCATAAAATAATCAACGTTCACGCATGGTCTAACCGAATTTTTCATACAGGATATGAAGTTCAACCCCTATCTACCGCGTTGGCGAACGCAGAGGTGGAAGATATGACACCCCCTTAAAAAGTTAAAAGTTTATTTTTAAATTATGAAAAGATGACTAAAAAAAAAAAAAGGAAATGTTCATAATAAACCATCATCATTATCAACAAAAATTAAAGATTAAGTGACTTAGTGCGTGAACACACTGTCCGGTTTTAACCGCAGCGGTAGAAATCATCCGGTTGTCCGGTTCGATCCAAATACATTGTTTTGAATTAGACCGACTACTCTATCCTAAAATAAACACTGCGGCCGTCCGGTTCAAAAATAAACTGCATCGTGTTGCGGTTGTAGGGATTGCCCGGACAACCGGAATTCTATCAAAACATATGTATTTGCATCGAGTCGTCAACACTGACGTACGCGACCGGACGAATTGCATCATTACATGCCTGTTATTATTTTTTAATTTTTACCTCTGTAGTCTATGTTTTAAATACATTTTAAAAATGGTTGATGTTGATAAATTCATCGAATGCATTCACAACAATAATGCGATTTTCAATTAATGGGTGAACCCAATACTTCCTCTCCGATGGCTCGTCTAATAGGCTGGCTTCGTCTGCTAACCACAGCACTTCTAAAATCTTCAATTTTTTTATTTTAAATTTCAAATAAAATGTACACACCACGTGAAAATAAATGATAGGACTGATGTAATAACTAATAACCTAAAATTGTTGAGGGAAACAAACAATTTTATGTTTTGGCGGGATATAAACAGGAGTAGTGTGGTCGAAAAAAGGCGTCCGGTCAACCAGGATGATATATTACCGCTGCGGTTGAAACCGGACAAAAACAAGACAGTGTGTTCGTGGCCTAAATTTCAATAACATAGATTACCTAAATTATTCTACAGGTTACCCTTAAGATTTTTTTTTTTTTTAATTAGTATATTCCTTCCATTTAGTAAACAGTTCAATAATTAAAAAACCTATTTTTAAATCATAAAAATATTATATCTGACTTTTATTTTATAATTCCTAATAAAACCTAAGATAACTAAGTGGTCAAAGATTTAAGTAGATTGTACTCAGATTATATTGATTTAGAAGATTTTGAAGTAGAAGTAAAGCTATAGCGTTCACATTTAAAAATTTTAAGTGTATATAATATTCTAAATGATATTGGTAAGTGCAATAAAGACCTCTTTCCAAATTTATTCAGATTTTTCAAATTTTTGCAAAACCATCATTACATCGTGTAAACGAGAAAGAAGTTCTTGTCAAATATGCAAATTATGTATTTACATTTTCTGTTACACTACCGACCCACCCCATTTTAGTCATAAAAACGGGGATAGTAAACATGTAAACTGCACCCAGTACACAGGTAAACACATTTTAATGCTCAGTTTACATTATACCTTTTCAACATAGATAAAATTCAGGCACAGTTTACGTATGATACACGAAGCAGCCTCTTCTATTAAACCCGCATTGTGTCACTACTGCAAATAATAACATTTAATTAATATCTAGTATATTTTCTTTTCGTTATCAATAATATGTAAAAAATAATAATTAATAGTAAGCAATAAGTTTATAAGTTAAGGGAAATTATCTTACTATATTGTAGAACAGGAGTGGCCAACCCAAATGATCTTGCGGGCCACTTTGGAAATACATTACAATCCCGCGGGCCACATATAAAATTATATTAGTATTTTGCCCCAATAAAAAAAAATTTGAAGAACAAATTTTAAACAAAATGAATTATTATTATAACATAAGTATTGGTGTATTAATTATTTGAACTAAATAGAATGCATTATTATTATTTTTACTATGACTCATAATTTATTAAAATAAATTATGTCTGTTATTGGTCACGTTTAATTTAAAAATACAATTTTTATAAGCTGGTATCTACTCGTATATATTTTTTCATATTAGAATTATTACTTTTGTTGTGATTACGTTGATATTAATACGGATACCACGTTGTGTGGGCATTCCAGAATATTCTATTATCACAAAAATAGATTTTTTTTTTAAATATTTGATGAATCTCGCGGGCCGCAAAACTTTCCAAGGTGGGTCGCGGGTTGGCCATCCCTGTTGTAGAGGATCAAGGAACAACTACTGCAATTATTCTGCACACCTGTAAAAAATTCCTGATCACAGTTATGAGTAGAAAATATAATTTTTCATATTCATTTGATTATTTTTTTAAATTTACGGATCTTGTAGAGATATTTTTTTCCAATTAATTTCTTCGTACCGGTGCCTAATTACCATCGAAATTCACGAGGTGTGTGTGTATGTTAATTTCGTAGAAATATAAATTTTTCGAGTAATTATATACGATTGCAAGTATATAATAATATACACGATGTACATGGTGCCGCCACTGCACATTAAAGGTCCGGTCAAACAGAAAGCGGACTGTCCGCGCGGCCAGGCCGCCGGTCCGCCGCGTACTAGTCCGCCCGTTCGCTGATAGTCAAACAGAATGCGGACTATTTGAGCGAACCAGTTTGAAAACTGCACTAAAGTGTACTGCTAGTTATTTTTTATTTTTACTTTTTCACTTTTCTGTTTTAATATTACAAAATGTCAAGTAGTTCTTCCGACGAAGAAGAATTGCTACTTCTACTTGCCTTAAGTCAAGCAAGAAGAAAAAAAAGAAAATGGGTACACGAAATAAACCAAAAAAGGAAAGAATTCGGCGAGTTTCACCGACTGTGCAGTGAATTGAGTTCTTTTGAAGACCGATTTTTTACATATTTTCGAATGTCTCGAGAACAGTTTGAGAATTTACATACTCTTTTAGAAAATAAAATATCGAAACAGACTACTAATTGGAGGAAACCCATAGGGACAAAGGAAAGGTTAGCAATTTGTTTGAGGTAAGTAAAAATAATCGTTATTTTCTAACAGTATTTATTTATTAAATAATTTTTTACTACATTTTACATTTTAAATTATATATTTATATCAAAATAATAAATTAAGTTGCGAAGTGTTCATACCATTCTTTTGCCGAATCTGAAGTTGAATTAAATTCCTGCAGTGGCCTGTTTGTAGAATAAATATTACTTGTTTCTCCGGATGAATTGTTATTATAGGTTTGGTTCATTTGCCATGATGAACTACTTGAATTTGATGGAGAGAATTGATTTTGAGCATCGATTTCTCGAAGTTCAGCTCGGCCAAACATTTGAGCCATCTCCATTTTCATAACAGCCTGTGTTCTTGGAGAAAATTTTTTAAATGTCTCTGCATAACTCAAAAAAAGGTTGTCGATACGGTCGAGGTTATTTTTTTGTTTTAGTTCTTTTTTATTTTCAAGATAGTTTATGACACTATCAACGTCCGAACTGACTTTTGACTTGAATTTTTTCGGAGGTGGTGGCATTTGATTACCGTCCTCTGATACCCAACCGTCCTCGTTACTATCATCTTCCTCATGAACAACTCTTTCACTTGACTGAGGTATATTTGACACAGTTGGTCGTGGTGTAACTGTATCTCGAAGAAACTCTAAATGCATTGCCCAAGGCCAATTTTTGAATTTTTTTGCCGAACCAGTTGTTCCCTTCAAGAATTTAAGATACTTCACATATGAATCCCTCAAATTTTTCCATTTTAGCTTCACAGCTTCAGCTAAAGAAAACGAATCAATCAGTTTTAAAGAAAAGTTTTTAAGTTTTCGATAGTTTTTATTTTTATATGCACATTTTTATTTGTTTATTGTTGTTTATTATTATTAGGGGTCTGAATTGGGTAGTTATATGTATTAATTTGTTATAGGTATTTGGCCACAGGAGATTCCCATCATACAATTTCTTTCTCATTTCGTGTTGGGCGAACAACAGTTTCCAGCATAGTTAAAGAGGTGTGTATGGAAATATGGAATGTTCTACAGCCAATGTATTTGGTCACTCCCACTGAAGATACGTGGAGAAAATCTGAAATTGGATTTAAAGAACGATGGAACTTTCCCAATTGCATAGGGAGCATTGATGGCAAGCATGTAGAAATCAAATGCCCTAATAAAAGTGGTACAAGTTATTTTTGCTATAAAAATTATTTTTCAATTGTACTATTGGCCATAGTTGATCCTTACTATAATTTTATAATTGTTGATATTGGTAGCTATGGACGACACAGTGATAGTGCAATATTCGAGAATTCTTCGTTCTATCGTGAATTTGTTGATAATAAAACAATTTTGCCACCAAAACCCTTACCTGGGACGGATACCCCTGTCCCGCATGTGTTTGTAGGTGATGAAGGATTTAAGTTACAAACATATTTAATGCGTCCTTTCCCAAGAAAAGCAATTGTTGAAAATCTAGAAAAAAAAAATTATAACAAACGGCATTGCAGAGCTCGACGAGTCGTTGAAAATGCTTTTGGGATTTTAGCCCAAAAGTGGCGTGTATTTTTTAGGCCTATTGAGTGTGATGTTGAAACTGCTGTTCACGTTATCAAAGCCGCATGTTGCCTTCACAATTTTATTAGAACTACCGCAAATGGCACTACTGATGAGAGAGAATCAACAGAGGACATCATAAATCAAACTTCCAATGCTTTTTCAACCTCTACTCGATTAAGAGAAAGATCAAGTGATATGGCTCAAGCTGTGCGAAACCATTTCGTACACTACTTTAATTATTTAAGTCAATGATTCATAATATATAACATTTTACGAACTTATATTTATATTGTATTTATTATAATATTTATATTTTTCATTTTATTTTAAAATAATAAATAAAAATATAATATCGTTTGTAACTTACTGCTTAGATTAAGTTTATGTGCAATATCTGTCCATTTTTCTATTTTTTTAACTGCATCTTTATAATCTGGATGACTTGTATCATATAAATAAACGCATTCTCGTACAAGATCAATCAATCGTTCCGTTTCATCGGCCATCGTTCTTTTTCGGTGTACAGTTTTAAAATGAATGAAGTACTTTATTTCAATTTATAGCTTATACCACAATACTATATATTTTCTTCATTTCTCGTATCAAAACAAGTTATTTCAATATTGTTATAAATATCGTAGATAAGGTAATAATATATATTATCGTAGATAATTTTGATTCTTATAATATTATACTTGACTAGTATAGTATATTTATTAGAATATTATTATTATATTATCTATATATTTTATTCGAGTCCGCCGCGAATTTTGTGAAAAAATACAACAGCCTGTTTGTCCGCGGCGGACTAGTATAGTCCGCCGCGGTAGACCGCCGTCTGTTTAACCAGCGTGATGCATTTAAATAGTGCACACGGTCCGCGACGGACCGGCGGCCTGGCCGCGCGGACAGTCCGCTTTCTGTTTGACCGGACCTTAAATATTTCATTTGACACAATCTCTTCATTCGCCAAACCTCGACACTATATAATATACAGACATTGCAACGAACATTGCTCAGACGCTCTTCTGTGTTTCGTGAAATCTTTGATGACACATCATCATACGGTGCATTAAATATTTGACGGCCGCGGTTGGACTACGTTTGAATTAAAATAAAATAAATTCTATACACAACTATTATACAACAGTAACAGCAACAGTTACTGACTGCGTCTTTGTTAAGTCTCGATTCATTACATCGATAAAATACGACGCATGCAGGAGAAAATCATATTTTAAAATTTTTTTCGTAAGACCTGTACGTAAGAGATCATAAGCATTCGTATATTATTATTATTAATGAATACGTTTATCACGTATAACAAATATTACCTGTGTTTTTTTTTCACAAACAATAATAATCGCAAAACAATAATGTTGTTTACCAAACGTTGTATAGCGACTCTCGATAAGTTACCTTAATCGCAGCAGATTGCGACCCGTGTGCGTTGTTTTCACCACGCGTATCTATACTCCTTTGGCACGTGGTCTAACGAACGCCGCCGTTCTTATTCATAATTTTATTATTTCATTCGTTAACACGATGCACTGTTTGCGTACATGCAATGCACATATATTGTACATATTCAACTAATTATTACCATATTATTAGATTATCTGTTTTTAACGTTATTATTATATTATTTTAACGTGAACCCGTCGTATTTCTCGTACCTATCATTGAATATTTAAATACATATTATGTATTAATATTATTTAATATTATTATCTATTATTTATTATTATATATAATTATTTATATAGTTAGTTTATTTATATTTTTTTATAATTTTGCGAATAACTAGTTATGCGTCGTATAAATATAGAATTAACTGCAGTTAAATCTATATATACTTATTATAATTGAATCATATTTTAATTTGAATGTACTTCTAAAATGTTTGTTACTTGACGAATTTGGATCTCAATTACGAAACAAATAATAGCAAATTGTTATTATTAAAAGAAAATTACATTTAATGATAAATATGTGTTTCATTATACATATTATAACCAATATAGTTTATAAATATAAATAATAATTCAACAATCAAATATGATGCACAAATTTTTCAACATAAATTTATTTAACATTTTCCGATTATACTATCTCAGTTTTGACATAAACAAGACCGAACTAATTTTTTCGTCTACTATTATACACAAATTCCAAATATTTATGCCAACAATTAAATACATTTCATTTTTAATATACTTGAGGATATAAATGATTCCATGATTAAAATACATATCGTTTTCATAATAAATATAATTAAATTATGTTTAATGAGGAATTGATTACAGTTGTTAAAAATAATTTTTATTTCACATGTTTCATTAATATATTTTAACTGTTATAAAATTAAATTAATATTGATCTATTATCTAAATTATACAAAATAATACTAATTTCAAAAATATTAAATTTTTCACTATATTACAATATTGTTTTAAATTTCAAAATTATTTTAAGTTATAATTAAATTTATTTCAAAATGGTATACCACAACGAAAAATAATACAAAATTGTATTGATTGTAAGATGTATTGAGTTGATATAGAAATAATTATATTATCGTATAAGATATACATTTTATTTTAAAACATTATTGTGTAATAACTTCATAAATTAAAATATCAATTGGGGTTTTTGTCTTGGAAGGAACTTCATTATTTTATCATAATCAAAGGGAATAATTATTGTTTAAATATGAATGAGTTAATAAAATCGTTTATTGCTAGAAAATAAAAATGTAAACAAAGTAGTACAGATAATGAATTTAAAATACTAATTTAACTGTACACTGAAATAATAACTCTTATCATAGAATAAGAATACTATTATTTAGATTTATAATTTTATAATTTTAAAAGTATCAAGGAAAATAATAAAATTATATATGTAAAAGATAAAACATTATACATAAACAATATACATGTTACTCACATATGATATAAAAAGAAATACAATAGATAACTAAAGAAAAAGTAAAGTTTTATTTATAGCCATTCAGATTTAGACAGGGTCATTTAATTTTAGTAAACTTCTCGTCCTGGCTTATATTTGTAATAAATACTTTTCTACGTTTGCGTAAGAATACTATTCATTACAACTAAATTTTTTCGAACTCAAACCGTTACATTATTTAACATTAAAAATATTAAACAAACATAACTAAGTTATAACTGCTTTTAGATATGACAAATAAAGAACTTATTAGAGTATAGTAGTAAATGTATTTATACATTTTATAAAAGAATATTTTTGTTATATTATTTTACCTTACATTACATGTATGTATGGATGCACTATATATGTTACGGTCCAAGTGGAAAAATCAGACATTGTATACAATGTCTGGTCATTGTATACCATGCTAAAGCTATTTGGGTAAAGTAAACCATTCATATTTAATTCCTATATAGACTAGTCATTGTATACAATGCTAAAACTATATAGTGAGGACATTGTATATAATTCTAAAACTGGTGCGATTAGAGATAATAACACTCTTGAGTCTAGTTTATTCCAAACTTAACAGCTCAACTCTTTCCCAATCAAAACATATTATACTAAAGTTTATTTCAGTAATGTCATAAGTTGATAGACGATAATCATTAGATAATATCAACAGGTAATCGGGACACGTTACATTAAGTCACTTTATTGCTAATATTATTTCAATAGGACGAAACTCTTACGCAATACATAAACATACTGCCAGTTCAGTGTTATACTCGTATGTTCGTGCATTCAATTTAGCGTGTGCATGTATTATAAAATGAAAGGTAAATTTATAAATCGTTTAAATAATATTGTTAAAAATAAAAAACATAATAGTACATATTTAAGTAAAACGAAATATGATGAACTAATTTTGCATTTAAAAGAATTGAAATCTAATAAAACTAAAACTTCAAATGATTACAAATTGATTAAGAAATATGATATTTTTAAAGTGAATAATGTGGAAAGACTTATTGTGCCAATAAATGAAGGTAATCAAATTAAATATTATGTGCATAATGAAGAAATATTTAGTATACTACATGATACACATTTATCAATCGGGCATGGTGGTCGCAGTAGAATGGAACATGATCTAAATAGTAAATATAAAAATATCACAAGGGAAACAATTATGTTATACTTGAACTTGTGCGAATCATGTAAAAAAAAAATGCAGTTCAATTAAAAAGGGCTTAGTAGTTAAACCTATTAATCCTTATATAACCCTATTAAACCTATTATATCAACAGAAATGAATTCACGTTGTCAAGTCGACATAATCGATATGCAGGCGCAGACTGATGGTAATTATAAATTTATTTTGGTCTATCAAGACCAATTAACTAAATTTGTAAACCTACGTCCTTTAACTCATAAACGTGCTGTAGAAGTGGCGTATGTGTTACTAGATATCTTTACAACTTTTGGTGCTCCAGCAATATTACACAGTGACAACGGAAGAGAATTTGCGAACAAGGTTATAGAAGAATTATGTAATGATTTGAAAATTGTACATGGTAAACCTCGCCATTCGCAAAGTCAAGGTTCGGTAGAACGTGCAAATCAGGACGTCGAGAATATATTGGGAATATGGTTGCAAGATAACAAGACCAAAAAGTGGAGCGAAGGTCTGAAATTTGTACAATTTATGAAAAATCGAGCTTTTCATCATAGCATCAAATGTTCACCTTATGAAACTATGATCGGCTGTAAAGCTAAAATTGGATTAAATAATTGTATACTACCAAGACATATTTTAGACATATATTAAAAAAGCATTAAACACTACTATTGTAGTAGAAAAATACGAAGAAAACGAAGAAAAAGAAAAAAAATGGAGAAAACGAAGAAGAAAGAGAGAAAAATTATGATAATGCTTTAAATTTTAGAAAACTTTCTATACTCACAAAAAGAAATGAATCTGTTCACAATTTAGAAATTCAAGCTAACAAAATGAAGTTTATCTCGGAAAAAAGATTTTGTGAAGGAAAAGTTGGACAATCTGTTAAAATAAAGATACTAGATGTAGATAGAGCTCGAAGTGACTTACGATCAATTTTGGGAGTGATTATATCAGGTAATTTACTAAAATAAAAGCAATTTTACTATTGCGAGTGTTATTAACATGTTAACTCATTTGTGATTAATTTTTTTTTTTTTAGTGGATAATGGAAATTACAAATTAGACACAACCAAAGGTAAACTACAACATTATTACAGTAGAAATCAGTTTACAATTTGCAAGGAGGAGTTTGTTTGTATTGAGGATGTACCCGACATTCAGTCAGTGGCGCCCAGACAGGTTAGCAAGGGGTGCAACTGCATGTGCTTTCGTGGGGGGTGGGTGGGTAGGTATAGTCCCTATGGTTATAGGTACCTAGATAAAGTATAGGGGTCTAGTTATTTTAAGTGAATTTCACTTACAAATAACAGTTCAATAAAATAACATTTTGTTTTTAAATAAAAAAAAATGGGTGGGTGGCAAACTTTAGATAGTTGCATGTGCTCTCAAAATACCTCTGTGCGCCACTGCATTCAGTTATCTCTAAGGGAAGTAGCTAGACTGTTTTCTAATCTAGGTGGACAAGGCTACGAACGCTGCACTTGTATCACAAAAAGTGATACAAAAAAATGCAAATGTAAAAAGGCCAGTATTAATGCAACTCAAAATGCCACAATGGCAATAATTGTAAAAATAAATAATTTTCTTTTTTTCAACCTATTAATAATAATTAACATTTAACATCTAATAATTCATACAACATATGATAATTTTTTTTCTAATAATTTGAAATAATATATAAATTTAAAAATATTATATAACATGTCATTAAAATTATAAATTTAAAAATGTATAAATAATTATTTGTGTTTACTTGGCATTTTCAGATCTGGTCATTGTATATGTAGTCTATATAGTCTATACAGTCTATGTGTATAATTATCCACATGACTTGGTACAATCGGACACTGTACACAATGACCAGACATTGTATACAATGACTGATTATCTACTTGGACCGTAACATATACATAAAATTATACCTACTTAATACAATAAAATTGTTCGTTTTTTTAATCTTCAGTAAATCTTAACTTATTTCTGTTTGACATAATTTAACTGAACTTTTAATAGGTACTTACAAAGAGATTATTAATATTCAAAGAAGTAATCATTACTTGAATAATAAAATATATTAAATAAGATTATACTGGTGTATATAACCACATTTAAATTGTTGAACTAGAATAGTATCTTACTAAAGGCTAATAAAAAATAAAAAAAGATTATAGGAGTTCTATATTTTATCAACTATTTAAGTCTACAATTCATTAATTATGGGCGAGTAATTTTTTTTTTGGATTTATTAATTTACGTGAGTGAAAATTTAACGACCAAAATATATATATATATATATATATATATAAGTGTAAATATCACTGTCATTTTTTAATAATAATGAATAAATAATTTTTAATAATAAAAACATGGAAAGCGATAATTTACTAAGGGGCGATATATAGGCAATTTAGTGCTTTACATGCGTTGCGTTCATACCCTGTAAAAAGTAAATAACTTAATTCTGTTTGAGTATATGACTATAATACAATTATGCGAAATTAGAAGAATATATTTTAACTATAAAAAATATTTGGAGCTATCGTTTAAGGTTTTAAAATAAAAAAAAATACAAATCGTTTTCAATATATTAACTAATTAACTATTCTAATAAATCTAAGTAAAAGTTTTAAAATGTGCATTTATTCATTACTAGTACAATAAATACATTAAATACAATAAAAAAATTAATTAAACCTCTTTTCAAGCTATTCAAAAATATTTAATTTTAATTTTAAGCGTTATAATAATTTAAGTCGCAGATTTTTCAAATTTTTACCAGCTGTTAAGATTGGCATTTCCTTTATGTCATATTTTTTTGAAAATATTATATTGATTTTTAAGCCACCTATAGGCATTTAAAATATTCAATTTTTTCACATTTTTTTTTTTATAATCGGTGATAAAAAAAATTTGGCTCGTACAAAATACTTGAAAATTTAATAAAAGATTTCACAGAAGTTGTTCTTAATGTCATTCAAAAGTTATTAAAATTCATAGGCACAATTTTTTTTTATAAGCGTTTGAACAGCGAATATTGACATAAAATTACATGTAAAATATAATATAATGTATAATATTCTAGACTGACAAACCTTGTCGCTGTATGCAACTGCCAACCCATCCTCATTGAAAAATATATTTATCGTTTCAAAATAACATATACTTTTTACAATATTTATAAATAACAATGTATTATATCCTAGACAAACATATTAACTCCGTTCAGAATCGTTATTCGTATACAATGATATCTATCATTGCATTCAAATTTAACAAATCCATTGTAATAATGACCTATCCTATAAACGAGGTGCACTCCACCCCCAACTGTACAGCAGAGCGAGGCCCATCCGGTTCTTTTTTTATTTAAACCTACATAAAATTAATTCTTTAATTAATTAACGTATAAATATTATTTTATTTTATAAACGATAAACTGCCTCGCAAAATGAGGTGTATAAAAATAATGCATGACATTTATTTTAGATAAATTAATTAATTGACTAAGTATCATACATTTGTCTATATATAAGATGTGAAACATATACAAAGTATCACCTCAACCCCAATCCGCACCCAATGAATTTTATCTCTCAAGAAAGATTTAACCACACTAAGGAAAAATTTAGCCCAGATTTTTATTATTTAATTATTATTTTCAAACACTTTTAAAATGATTATCTCTTACCTATCTTAAATTATTTGGTTCTTATAAAATATGTTGAATAATCTATTTAACTCTTACGATATCTAATCCTCTTGTCACAAAATTTTAAGCCCTTATAATTAGTATAATACATTATATGAACCATAATGTCTTTGATTTGAAAGATTAAAATATCACGGATTCTTATTAAATTTTGTAAAATTAGTTACAATTGCGTTACTTTTATATTTAAATAAATTTATCATAACTGAAGATTTCGAAATATTAATAAATTGATAATATCGTAAATAATATACAGATGTATATAGTTGTTTATGCTTGTTAAATATTAAATATAAAAATTAAATAATTAATTATTAATTATCATACGTTTAATTTTTTATCGAAGTATTTATTGTTCATATTTTAGTAATACATTTTAACATCTCCAACTAAAATTATCGAATATAATGCGTTATTTAATTACTATCGTCTCTTATTTAACACGACAATAAAACAAATTATATTTTAAAAGTATATGGGTCAATAGTCATCACTTCATAATTTTTATTTTCTACACCGATAAAATTGTAGTACTGTTTTTCGCTATTGGTCTATAACATATTTGTCAAAATGGTAATAATAAGTTAAAATATGACTATGGAGTTGAACGAACTTAATCGCTATCATAAAATTTTTTATTTTTTGTTTGTCTCTTTTTTTTCTTTTAACGTCTCGTCGATTCTTAATTATACTTTGTTTGAAACATTAATTTTGAAAATATTAAGATAATCTAAACATAATATGTATAATTTATATTTGTGATGATATTATTAAGCAGTAACGTTTTACATTCAAATAACGATAACCAACATCTCGGGAAATTTTACTATACACGTTACTGTTTTAGGTAAACTATTTGCAAATGGTTCGACGTAATATTTGGAAAACAAACTCTAAAAATTAAAAATAACTACTATCCTATATTTTCTATAATATGATATTAACATATAATACTATAAACTATGGTAAATAATTTAGTTTTAAGTGATATATACACCGCTATAAAGTAGGTATTCTAAACATGTGAATTATATACTTTTTAATTAATTAATAAAAACTAAATTCAATAGGTAATTGAAAGATAAGTCAATAATGTATTGCATAATTATAAAGGTAGATACTTCAGTATGTATTCAATACAGAAGTCCATATAATGTAAATATTATCTAGACATTATTGGTTCAATTTTGTAACTATAGCTTAATTTCAGTCGCAATTTAGTCAAATTGAATATTATTTTAAACATAATAACAATAATAATAATTGAACTTTCATTTTATTTTAACTATAATTAGAAGTGTTGGATATATACTACTACTGTAATCCATCCATTATCCATTTATTCGAACGATTTAAAACTCGTCCTTGAATCATTTATTTGGTTACCAAATCATATCATGTCTACGAGGCCTTAGTTATAACGAATTTTTTTAATTCTACACTTTAGATTTGTTCAATAAAATTATAATAATAAAATAATGTAGTTTTTAAAAAAATTAATATATTATATATATTATTATTATTATTATTATTATTATATTAAATACATAATATATATATTTATATTATTGTATATATAAAGTGAGTGAGAGATGAATATCTATCCAAACGCATTTAATAACTACTGTTGGTAAATGCCTAAATATCAAAATTATACAAAACATAATAATGGTAAACTAAACGAAGGATTAGAACCTATTGGTTTTTCGGTTCTGTTTCCGTTTAAGGTTATTAAATTAATTATTTTTAAGGTTTTATAAAAAAAAAAAAAAAAAAAGAAATAAAGGTTATATAAATTATAAAAAATACCGTTTATTTTCGGTTATTAGAAATAAATTGTTTCGGTTTTATGCAATAATATGCCCATATATTTTTTTGATAATTAACTAAGCATGCTATAAGTGTATTGAATGTAGTTACTAATTAATACTCTATTTAAAAATATAAAAATTCAATTTTAATTTTAATTAATATTTACATTCTTTGTAGAACTATATTGTTTGGAAACACCACTGGTTGTAGATTTTTAACAAACATCGGTCTTTAAAAAAATCTTCATTTACTACACTCAGAATCAAAAAAATTTTCATATCATACAAATTTGAATTAAAATTACTATTTATTATATCTAATATTTAAACAATAAACTTATTGAAGATTGAAGAATAATAATAAACTTTTAAAAAATAAAATAACAATAATAAAATTCATACGCTATCTATTTTCTTTATATGCTTCATTGATGAATTTGTTTCTAATTCAGATCTGTAAATTTTTTTTTAATAAAATTTATAAAAATTTATAATATATATTTTTTATTTATAAACTTTTATCCGTAATCGAATTTATATTTTTTTTAAACAGTTTATTTGTACTTAATATTAAGTCGAAAATAATGAAATATTTATTTTTATTTACAGTTATTAAACAGAATTTAAGATTAAGTAATAATGTTGACTAGGAACTAATACAATAAATATATACTCGTATATATATATATAAATAATCTAATATATAAAATTCTCGTGTCACAGTGTTAGTTAACGAACTCCTCCGAAACTTGACCGATTTTCATGAAATTTTCTGTGTATATTTGGTAGGTTTGAGAATACGTTTAAGGCTAATTTAAAAAGGGGATTGACCACCGGGGATAACCAGTAGGTGCTCAAACAGGAATTTTGAGATTTACGATAAAAATTTTGGTTTATAAATAGTTGCTATGGGGTTTATAAGATTTGAGAATAATATTTATTTATTAGTGGTTGCCATTGGTAATATATAAAATTAATATAATGATTTACCCGACGTTGCAAGGTAACCAAAAAAAAAACAAAAAACAAAACATAAATAAGTATTTTGAATATTTTCTATTTATTTGTGTCATTAAAAATGCCTAGAAGATGCCAAAATGCCAATTTTTGTCGTAGAACAAATGCAGCTACAAACATGAGAAATAGAAGAGCGCAAAGAACAGACAAACTATGCAAATCCGATAATACGAATGTATATGTGAGTATGGCGCAATTGCGTGAATCTCAATCACAAGAGGCACGGGCAGAACGGAATGAACAACGACAATTTGAGCAAAGACAAGCGCGAAAATGAGCCAGTCGGGATGTGTTGCGCGTCAGGAAAGATGCAACTACCTGAAATTGAAACTCCACCTGAACCATTGAACGGTTTACTTATCGGCACAGATCCAGATTCTAATGTGTTCTTGAAGTCAATTAGAACATTCAATTTATTTTTCAAATGACATCGTTCGGAGCAACAGAAATAGTTCGAAATACTAATGCAAATGGTCAACAATACAATAGTTAAAAAGGGTTAAATTTGGTTTTTTTTAATCATCGGATTTTAGTTAAGTTCGTTAATGTTAGGTAAAGATTATGTATTAATTGATTATATTAATCCACCGTATTATGTCAAACGTGGTATAACTTTGATACTTTATTAGAGTTAATAGACTTACGTACACAAACAGCACTAGGTCCGCCATCTACCGCAGGTTAATTGCCTACCTGATAATATACTCCTGCGAATCAGAATTTTTATTCTGAGCAATAGAAAACTTAAGATAGATCTAGAACATCATCCACCGAATATCAAATAACGAATTGAACAAAGTTTGAGTCGTATAGAGTTGGTATATTTAACGAGCAACGAAGTGCACGGGATCAGCTAGTTATTATATATAATCGAAAAATATTTTTTGTGTACATCAATTTTATAAATTAATGAAAAATTATTTTGTCGTTATTAAATAAGAGCATTTAAATTATTTTCTAGCTTGACATTAATAGTCTACTATTGATATTTTCATAATTATATTAATTTATAATAATAATCAATAATTAACAATATTCAATTAAAAAAATCAATAATAAACATCAAATAAAATATATACCGTCTATACTCTTTCAAAATGAACCATGTTCTTTGCTTTCAAATGGATTTTGTAGTAAATAATGTCAAAAAACCATTCTTAATTACTCTTGCTTAGAATTATAAAATAATTTTGTAACTTTCATTACTTACATAAAAACTCACAATTTAAAATTATATTCAGGTGATTTAAGAATTTTACATACCTGCTTTATTTTTATTACATTAAAATGGTCTTATAACGCATTATAAGATGTGTTTAAAAATAACACTGATATTCATTTTTGAATTGGATGTCCAAACAAGTCGTGTATAAATATTAATGCTTTTTTTGAGATTCTGAACGGAGTGATGGAATCTATTAGTTTTACAATGATGTGTGTTTTTTTTTTTTATTTTTTTTTTTTTGTGTCTGACGACACCTTTATTGGCAGTAAAAATGCTTCGATTTGCTTAAACAGCAACTTTTCTGAAAGGAAAATGAATGTAGATGGTACTTTAGCAAGTCTAAAATCCAACTTTTCAAAACTTTTTAAAAAAATCGCAAAAAACGATAAAAAAATTACGTAAAAACGGGAAATTTTACGCAAAATCACGTTTTTACAAATTATATTTTTTTAAAATGCTCTAACTCAAAAAAAAAAAATCGCAACAACTTGAAATTTTCACCAAATCTTTATATTGACGTTCTCTATGCATGGTTAAGTTTTCAAAGTATTTTGACATATTTTGACTTATTTATAGAAAATTTAAATTTTCGATTTTTGTAAAATTTTTGTTTTTAAACATCTATAAAATTTAATTGTCAGACCGAAAACTCTTATCCATAAGCTATTCTTCAAAAGTCTATAAAAAAATTTCTTCCGGACTTAGAGGAAAAAATTTTATGACTGAAATTCAAATATTTACGAAATTGCATAAAATAGCGATTTATTCTCAAACGATTTTAAATATTTGTTATAATTCAAAAAGTATAAGCCACAGATTTTTGAAATTTCTACTAGCTGTTAAGATTGGTATTTCCTTTATGTCATATTTTTTCAAAATATTATATTGATTTTTAATCCACTTATAGGCATTTAAAATAATCGATTTTTTTACATTTTTTTTTTATAATTGGTGATAAAAAAAAGTAAGCTCGTACAAAATACTTGACAATTTAATAGAAGATTTCACAGAAGTAGTTCTTAATGTCATTAAAAAATTAATAAAATCCATAGGCACAAATTTTTTTATAAGCGTTTGAACAGCAAATATTGACATAAAATTACATGTAAAATATAATATAATGTATAATATTCTAGACTGACAAACCTTGTCGCTGTATGCAACTGCCAACCCATCCTCATTGAAAAATATATTTATCGTTTCAAAATAACATATACTTTTTACAATATTTATAAATAACAATGTATTATATCCTAGATAAACATATTAACTCCGTTCAGAATCGTTATTCGTATACAATGATATCTATCATTGCATTCAAATTTAACAAATCCATTGTAATAATGACCTATCCTATAAACGAGGTGCACTCCACCCCCAACTGTACAGCAGAGCGAGGCCCATCCGGTTCTTTTTTTTTAATCGAATCCACCAATATCGTATAAATATAACCAGAAACCTATTAATAAATTAAAACAGTGACTTTGAGAGTTGTATATATTTCCTAATAAGGAAATTGTTGGCCGTATAGATTTTTTTCTTATTGACAATTTTATTAAAAAATCTTGATAAAATAATGAAATATTATAAATAATATATTTTAGTTTTTTTTTTTAAATTTTATGAAAATATAATGTAACTTACGAACTTAAAGTAATACTCTAATATGACAACTTTTTGGCTATGAAGTCCAATTATATCAACTATTAAATAATAAATATGATCTATTTTTTTTTTTTTTTGTCCAAAGATATTATATTCTCTACAACATAATTTAACTATCAGACATAAAGAACTATTTTACGTCAATTACTAAACCAGTTTCGATTTAAATTCGGTTTTTTGATGCTGTATAATAGTACTTCTTAAACTGGGAGGCTCGAGGGGGCCATGACTATATTACTAAAGGGCCGTAAAGTATCTATTTTATCTAAATTATTTTCTTTAGGCTTTAATTTATTTGAATTTGTACTTGTATAAAATTAATTTCTATTAAAAAAATTTTCAAAGGTATATTAAAAAACATTAATTTAATATACTTATTAATAGTTACCTAAGCCTACCTTACCTATGAAATAGTACATGTAGTTGTAATATACAATTAAAAAATAATAATTAATGATTTCTATTAAGGGAGCCGTGACAGTTTTACATTTAATTTAGGGGACCTCATGACTCAAAAGTTTGAGAAGCACTGCTGTAAAATATTAAACATTTTTAACTATCAAGAAATTATTCATATATGTAATATATATATATATGTCATATATAAAATATGTATCTCAATGTTTTATTTTTATCCAGTAACCTTAAAAGAAAATACTTACTTTGTTTTAATTAATTTAATTATTGTTGCATTCGATTTGAGATTTATGAGCTATTTGTATTTCGATATTATTTATTAAATTGATCATAATAATATAACAATTAATAAATAACTAAAAGAAGTAGTGACAGTCCAAGAAAGAAACGATTAGAGAAAGCTTTGATTAATTGCCCTTGACACCCCGAAGACCTTGTCTTACCCTATTCGTAAAACAAATGTTTTTATCACATTTTATTTACGAGCTAAAGTAGTTTTATTTTATCATTGCTTTTGTCAATTTGTTGAACATGTAGGTCATAATCTTAAATCTTAAACACACCTTAAAATCCACACAATCCAAGAATGCATTTTCAGTCGATCTTATATCTTCAACATATTGTAACTTGTATAATCCATATTACACACCATATCAAGTGTAATAATTATATTACACAAATCATAATTTATTTATATAATTTAATATATTTTTTAACATAGAAAAATTCATTTACTCAATTAATTTGAATCGATAATTAGTGCTCAAAACTTTATTGACATTTTGAAAAAGGTACCTAAATAGTTTCTTACAAACAAAAAGTTAACTTTGGTATCTATGAACTACCAGAAATATAAATAAACAAATTAATATAAGTATGTTAAATCTTGCAATTCGATAAAAGTACAATGAAATTACATTTTTTCCACAACAAAATGTATACATCCCACAATTCGTGTAATTTAACATTTAAACAATTATGAAATAAAAACTTTCTAACCAATGATCTAACAATGATTTAAACTATTAGTCAACCATAATTATTTTATACGAAGTTTCAAAAGTTTGACAATGAATGAAACTATTCTAAGAAATTAAGTCTATTTTCAAAGTCTCTGTTTACATAAACATATAATACAAATAATTGATTTTAGTTACAATCATAATCTTTAATCTACGTTTTAAAATTATTAAATTAATTAATCATTTAAATATAAAATACTAAAAGATTTATCAGTTTTATAATTAAAAGTATAAACAAAAATAAAAACAAAATACAATAATTATTTATATACGTTTTTACAATTTATAAATATAATACATAAATATAAACAGTAAATTAATATAATATATTTAATATATTATAATCATTTACGGTTCAGTTTTCAAAATCCAGACATTTAAATAAAACAGACTTAGAATTCCTTATTAACCAATTTATCTTTTTTTTATAACAATAAGTACTCATAATCGATAGCATATACGATTTGATACCAACAAAAATATTAAGTTCTAATTATCTATAACAAGGTCATAAAGTTGATTATTAATTTATTAAAAGAACCAACATTTAAGATTTTTTTTTTTTAGTTTCTGTATTTTTCAAGCAATCCTCACTATATATAATATGAAAATCAAACAAGAAAATTAAAATTAAATTAAAATAAAACTCAACACGCTAATGAATTTCACTTCGTATCCGAGTAATACAAGTGTATAATAATACGTCATGACCATTATCCAATGCTCTCGGTTTGTTCCCGTAAAAATAATTATCTTTCAACAGCGAATGTCTTCCCGAGCATAATACAAATGTCCAATAATAAAAGATAAAAATAAAAAGCGGCAAAAAATTTATCACAAAATAATAAAACAATCGGAAATTTAATAACTTGTATTATTCTTTATAAAGTAATTTACTATAATATAGTTAAAACAAAATTAATTAATTTTGGAATTTCCCTCGTTCACTGCGGCTTACAAAAATAATTTGTTCTGTTCATCAATATTTTTATTACTAAAATTAGATCATACACCATAAAACATCTGGTACTATAACTTATTTACAAAGTTGAATTTGTTGACTACAGGATTTCTACTCGGACCCAGTTTGATTTTATATAATTACGTATTATTATGACATTATAATTCGTTTATTCCGTTTGTTTTTCTCAAACAACCAAATTATCGATCAAGTTATTTCTGCGTGGGGAATAGATACAGAGGCACATAAGAGATTAGAAAAAAAAGGAAAAATTACTTGAATTTAATATACAAATATAATAATATGGATATTATTTAAACACATTTTCGCATCATTGTTCAGTCTTAGAACTTAAAACAGTTTTACATAAGGACGTAACCAAGAAAGCTAGTTCAGACTATTTATTTACTATTTCCCCTCGAAATTTTTTCTTTTAGATTCTGAACGGAGTGAAGAATGTATTGATTTTACAATGATGTGTGTTTTTTTTTTTAGATTCTGAACGGAGTGAAGAATGTATTGATTTTACAATGATGTGTTTTTTTTTTTTTTTTTTTTTTTTTTTTGTGTCTGTCGACACGTTTTGGGGCAGTAAAAATGCTTCGATTGCCTTATGTAGCAACTTTTCTGAAAGGAAAGTGAATCTATTTGGTACTTTGGGGGGTCAAAAGTTAAAAATTTCCAATATTTTTTAAATGCGACGGGAAAAACCATAAAAAAATTTGGGAAAAACGGGAGTTTTTACGCAAAACCAGTTTTTGACATAATCAAATTTTTTATTTTGCTATAACTCAAAAACTAATCGATGTAAATACTTGAAATTTTCACCAAATGTTTAGATTAGCGTTCTCTATACACCATTAAATTTTCAAAGTATTTTGACTTTTATTAAGCTATTTATAGACAATTGAAATTTTCAATATTTTTAAGTATTTTTTTTTTAAATAACGATAAAATTTTTTTGGCTGCCTAGAAAATCTTGAAAATTTAATACAAGGTTTCTTATAAGTTGTTCCTTAACTGATAAAAAAAAATCTAAAATCGTAAGTCATAATTTTTTTTTATAAGTGCTCAAAGTTACAATTTATACGAAATATGTAAAAATCACGATAATTTGCAAGTTATTTTGTAGATAAAAATTCATAAAATTTTTTCTGTTCATACTTAAGGTTCAAAATTTTAACACGAGGTTATGTATAAGCTACTCTTCAAAAATCTTTAAAAAAATTTCTACCGGAATTAGAGGAAAAAATTTTATGACTGTTTGAAATTTAAATATTTACGAAATTGCATAAAATAGCGATTTATTCTCAAACGATTTTAAATATTTTTTATAATTCAAAAAGTATAAGTCGCAGATTTTTGAAATTTCTACCAGCTGTTAAGATTGGTATTTCCTTTATGTCATATTTTTTTCAAAATATTATATTGATTTTTAAGCCACTTATAGGCATTTAAAATATTCGATTTTTTTACATTTTTTTTTTATAATCGGTGATAAAAAAAATTTGGCTCGTACAAAATACTTGAAAATTTAATAGAAGATTCCAAAGAAGTAGTTCTTAAAGTCATTCAAAAATTATTAAAATCCATAGGCACAATTTTTTTTTATAAGCGTTTGAACAGCGAATATTGACAAAAAATTACATGTAAAATATAATATACTGTATAATATTCTAGACTGACAAAGATATCGGTTTTTTTTAAAATGCTCTAACTCAAAAATGAAAAACCGCAACAACTAGAAATTTTCACCAAATCTTTATATTGACGTTCTCTATACATTGTTAAGATTTCAAAGTATTTTGACATATTTTGACTTATTTATAGACAATTTAAATTTTCGATTTTTGTTAAATTTTTGTTTTTAAACATCTATAAAATTTAATTGATTGAGCGAAAACTCTTGAAAATTTTATACTAGGTTTATAATAAGTTAAAATTATCGTAACTAAAAAATATCGGTGATCGGTTAACTCAATTTTTTTTTATAAGCCCTTAATTCTCAAATTTGTATAAAATGTGTAAAAATCACGATAATTTGCAAGTTATTTTGTAGATAAAAATTCATAAAATTTTTTTTGTTCATACTTAAGGTTCAAAATTTTAACACTAGGTTATCTATGAGCTACTCTTCAAAAATCTTTAAAAAAATTTCTACCGGACTAAGAGGAAAAAATTGTATGACTGTTTGAAATTTAAATATTTACGAAATTGCATAAAATAGCGATTTATTCTCAGACGATTTTAAATATTTGTTATAATTCAAAAAGTATAAGTCGCAGATTTTTGAAATTTCTACCAGCTGTTAAGATTGGTATTTCTTTTATGCAATATTTTTTTCAAAATATTATATTGATTTTTAAGCCACTTATAGTCATTTAAAATATTCGATTTTTTTACATTTTATTTTTATAATCGGTGATAAAAAAAATTTGGCTTCTACAAAATACTTGAAAATTTAATCGAAGATTCCACAGAAGTAGTTCTTAATGTCATTCAAAAATTATTAAAATCCATAGGCACAATTTTTTTTTATAAGCGTTTGAACATCGAATATTGACATAAAATTACATGTAAAATATAATATAATGTAGAATGTTCTAGACTGACAAATGATATCGGTTTTTTTAAAATGCCCTAACTCAAAAACGAAAAACCGCAACAACTTGAAATTATCATTAAATCTTTATATTGACGTTTTCTATACATGGTTAAAATTTCAAAGTATTTTGACATATTTTGACTTATTTATAAACAATTTAAATTTTCGGTTTTTCTAAATTTTTCGTTTAAAAATAAAATATACTTATATAATATTTATAAATAACATTGTTATATATTCTAGACTAACATATGAACTCCGTTCAGAATCGTTATTCGTATACAATGATATCTATCATTGCATTCAAATTTAACAAATCCATTATAATAATGACCTATCCTATAAGCGAGGTGCACTCCACCCCTAACTGTACAGCAGAGCGAGGCCCATCCGGTTTTTTTTTTTTGTGTCTGTCGACACGTTTTGGGGCAGTAAAAATGCTTCGATTGCCTTATGTAGCAAATTTTCTGAAAGGAAAGTGAATCTATTTGATACTTTGGGGGGTCAAAAGTTAAAAATTTCCAATATTTTTTAATGCGACGGGAAAAACCATAAAAAAATTTGGGAAAAACGGGAGTTTTTACGCAAAACCAGTTTTCGACATAATCAAATTTTTTATTTTTCTATAACTCAAAAACTAATCGATGTAAATACATGAAATTTTCACCAAATGTTAAGATTAGCGTTCTCTATACACCATTAAATTTTCAAAGTATTTTGACTTTTATTAAGCTATTTATAGACAATTGAAATTTTTAATTTTTTCAAGTATTTTTTATTAAATAACGATAAAATTTTTATGGCTGCCCAGAAAATCTTGAAAATTGAATACAAGGTTTCTTATAAGTTGTTCCTTAACTGATAAAAAAAAATCTAAAATCGTAAGTCATAATTTTTTTTTATAAGTGCTCAAAGTTACAATTTATACGAAATATGTAAAAATCACGATAATTTGCAAGTTATTTTGTAGATAAAAATTCATAAAATTTTTTCTGTTCATACTTAAGGTTCAAAATTTTAACACGAGGTTATGTATAAGCTACTCTTCAAAAATCTTTAAAAAAATTTCTACCGGAATTAGAGGAAAAAATTTTAGGACTGTTTGAAATTTAAATATTTACGAAATTGCATAAAATAGCGATTTATTCTCGAACGATTTTTAATATTTGTTATAATTCAAAAATTATAAGTCGCAGATTTTTGAAATTTCTACCAGCTGTTAAGATGGGTATTTCTTTTATGTAATATTTTTTTCAAAATATTATATTGATTTTTAAGCCACTTATAGGCATTTGAAATATTCGATTTTTTTACATTTTATTTTTATAATCGGTGATAAAAAAATTTGACTCGTAAAAAATACTTGAAAATTTAATAAAAGATTCCACAGAAGAAGTCCTTATTGTTATTCAAAAATTATTAAAATCAATAGGCACAATTTTTTTTTTATAAGCGTTTGAACAGCGAATATTGACATAAAATTACATGTAAAATATAATATAATGTATAATATTCTAGACTGACAAATGATATCGGTTTTTTTAAAATGCCCTAACTCAAAAACGAAAAACCGCAACAACTTGCAATTATCATTAAATCTTTATATTGACGTTTTCTATGCATGGTTAAAATTTCAAAGTATTTTGACATATTTTGACTTATTTATAGACAATTTAAATTTTCGGTTTTTCTAAATTTTTCGTTTAAAAATAAAATATACTTATATAATATTTATAAATAACATTGTATTATATTCTAGACTAACATATCATCTCCATTCAGAATCGTTTTTCGTATACAATGATACCTATCATTGAATTCAAATTTAACAAATCCATTATAATGACCTATCCTATGAAGAGTCGCAATCCACCCCCAAGTGTACAGCAGAGCGAGGCCCATCCGGTTCTTTTTTTTTTTTATTTTTATTTTTATTAGCCTTCAGTCAACGACTATTATGACTCAACAGTTACAATATTTATAATGATACAATAAGTTAAGTTAGCCTAAAAGGAATGGTCAAAATGTAATAAAAAGATAAGATAACAAGTTAAATATATATATATATCTATAAACTAAGAAATATGGATAATTATATTGTAGATAAGCTTTGATATAAAATGAAAAGATAAAAAGGAGAAAAAGCAAAACCCAATCGCTATGGGCAGAAACGTTTATTAATGATCTCTGTAAGGATATTTATTAGAGGGGTAATTAGAGAATTAAAATTAGAAATAAATTCAGATAAAAACTTTTGAATGGAATCCATGGGAGGAGTTCCCGTTTTGGTCGCTGCAGCATAAGATTTCCTTGGAAGCTGTTGAGCATGCACTCCTGGAACCTCGTTTGACGAAACTTTTGGAGGTGTTTGCACCTTTGTATTGCTGTTTGAGCGGAAAGTTGATTTCTTGTATTTGGACAGGGCGAACTTTTTGTACGACGGGCAACCCTTAAAGCTGGCCGTATGGTCGCCAGCGCAAAGAGCGCATTTTGCCGGTAGATCACGCGATTTGACACACTCCTCAGTGAGATGATCCTGGCCACATTTCACGCAGCGAGGAGGGTGAGAACAATATTTGAGCGTATGACCATAGGTTTGGCACCGCTTGCATTGAGGGGGGCCCCGAGTTTTTCTTTGTCTTGGTTTTTCAACAATGATTTTAAAATTAAGTAAGTTTGAGATATTAAATATATTTCTATTGAATTCATTGTTCTCAAGTTCAATAGCGAAAAGAGATAGTGGCAAATTCCTGGTTCTATTAATAATATTGGATACACTTACGACTGAGAAACCCAGCTCAGATAGAGCAGTATCAATCTCTTCAGATGATGTGGAATGGTGGATATTGCGAATGACTGCTTTGATTGGGCGCAGATGACGTGGACGAAAAGTGTGGAACGAATAATCATTATTCTCGTCATTGAGATACTTAATAATTAGTAAGTGAAATTTGCAGTTTGGAGTTTTAATTTTTAAAACATCGTTGAATGCAGAAAGAGTGAACCCATCCGGCCCCGTAATACGAGTAAGGTCGCTCTTAAGCGCGTTTAAGTTGGCAATATTTTTAATAAATATTGGCGGAGACTTCAGGTGCTCATGATCCAAGGATTGTATATCCGGTGTAATAGAGTTGGTCGAGACTGCATCTTGAATAGAAGGAGAGGTTGGAAAGGGGGGAGGGCTGAAGACTTCAGTTGAAGAATCAAAATCGTCCGCGAGGGCGGCATATTTGTTAGTAGAGACGAAGATTTTGGATTTTTTGTCACCGACTTTAGGTGACGACGAGGTTGACGATGTTGAAGATAGATTTCGTTTGTGAGGTGTATTGAAACCCGACATGTTCGGTTTTTATATAATTATAAAAACACCGTCATTTAATGAGCGATAATAATACTAAAGGTAGCATGACTGTGCGATAACACTAACGAGCGCAAAGCGTGTGCACGCTACAACGGTCGACGTTGAACTGAAATTCTAATTTTTTCTTAAAATTAAATTTATATACTTAGATTTTAAAATTTGTTTGTGAAAAAAATAAATATTTATACGCAGTGGTGACTCATAAGTTCTAGTGATGGAGGTGCGACTTTAAATATAATACCCCTAATCATAGGTTTAACGAATTAAATATAATAAAAAATTACATTATACTTATATTATTACTTTCAAACTTAATACTTTATTTGAAGAAATATCTTTAACATAGTATCTAAATAAGCATAATATAGTATATTTTATTATATAATTCAAAAATAACCAATTTATGGAGTTTTTTAGGAATAAAATCCATGCGCTTATTTTCGCTGATGAAAAATGGTCCTATACTAGACACTTGTCGCAGGCTGCAGTAAAAAATAGAAATTCAATTTATAATATCACAGACTCCAAAACGTGTATATAAGAATGCAATATAAACGTACACGCATGCACACAATTTTAAAACTTCGATTATTATATATAATAATACACTCGGTGTTATATGATTAAGAACGTTTTACCTTTTTGGTAACACGATTGAGGACGATCGTCGACAAATCTAAGAGATAATATTTTATACCATATACTCAAACGATTAAGAATGACTTTTTAAAACTACATTGTCGTTTATCTTAATTTTTAGCAATTAATATGGTAAAGATAAATAATGAAATCGATTGAAAAGAATACTACTAAAACTATAGCTAGCAAAAACTTTGATCGCGTTGTTTTAGCAATCAATTCTTACAAAGATTTTAAACAAGTTAAGGATATCCTGAGGTATCTAAAGTTAACTGGAAATAAATACTTGAGAAAAAATTGTTTTTGTTATCTAATTCATTGCATCTTAAACTGATTAATATATATTTTTTAATATTTTTGATTAAATTGTTTTAAAATTTAATATAAGGTATACTATTTTGTTTTTGAATCTATGTGGTAACGTTGCATAAAAGTTGGCAGTTCACACGTATCAGTTAAAATGATCATTATGACTGATACATTTCTATTGAAGATCCTTTATACTGAACAAATCGTTCACATGGTTCAATAATAATGATAATATTTAACTGAACATTCTTAATGAATAGTCATCGCATCATCGCACATCTCTTTTTGTACCTACTTGTATATACCTATGTATTGTAATATTTTTCGTTGGCGAATTCTCCAAAATCATTAATACGAAATAGTGTTAGGTTATTATGTGCTCAAACATCTGCCAATTTTTCCGATTTTAAAATTTTGTTGAGCTAATTTTTTGGTTTGTTCGAACTGTTTTTATTTTTGTTTTGATGTCATCAACTGTTAAGCCAGGAAAATTCAATTTAGAGCGCATACTTTCATATTATGCTTTTTCTCGCGTTTCTTTATTTTTATAACTACCAATACCTATATTCCATAAACACTCATGTCGTCTTTATTGGTCCAAAAATGGTTCAATATGATCATCCCGCCATTTAAAAACCATTTTAACAATTTATTTCGGATTTATAAAAGAAAACACTTAATATTATGATTTTAATTATTAAACAGGTAGTGAAATCATAAAATATTTAATTGATTTTGAATCAAGTTCACATCTTTCATGACACGATACTGATCATTAATAATGATGCAAAATAGAACTAGTTTCTAAATGAATGATAATCAATTTTGATGATTCAGTCATGCTGAAACAAGTGTTCACACGTTCATAACTTGCTCAGTTTTGATGAATCAGTCATAATGAACATTTTGACTGATAAGTGTGAACCCGGCTTTAGAAACGTTCTCAATTCTGCTATCAAAAAAGGTACGGCCGAACGTTCTCAATCGTGTTTTACTCAATACACATAGGCGTGCGCCCGGGGTGTGCAGGGTGTGCAACTGCACACCCTGCAAAAATTTATGCCTACTTTAAATTGTTGTTGAAATATTGTTTAATTATTTAAAACTGATTATTGAGAGTGGGTATAATTTATTCTGTATCATATTACAATATACAAATATAAATGTATAACATTATTATGTATAATACACAATTACACAAATAATAATTATAGGTACTCCGTTCATGGAGATAACGAAATACCTAATAATAATAATAATATATCTCATATCTATTGTGGTATTATTTGGTATTATGTTCATGACCGTTTTCATAGATTTAACTACGAATTCGGTTACAAGATCAATCAAACACCAACCCAAAGAAGATTACCATTATAAATGTAAATGCTATTGTATATTAAGTAAATTTAGTTTTATATGTAATAAATAATGATATGTAATATGTAAACTAATAATATTGTTTTATTTTAAAATTTAAATTTATTATAAGCTAATTATTAAAATATAGAGGAAATATTTATCTTACTGATTTGTAATAGGTCAAATAAACCCTACTAAAATAATTCTGCACACTCTGTGAAAAATTCCTGCGCCCGCCTATGTCAATACACTAATATGTTTAAAAATAATAATCGACAATAGCGACCAACAACGAACGACGAGTTTATACGTAATTTTAAAAATAAATTACCTAATATAGTGAATATAAATATACTAATATTTTACCATATACTCGTAGACTACGCTGCCGGTCATCCAAAATGCAGATATAAAGATCGCAAATTTAACGTACCGGCATGCACCCGATTGCTGCGCCGTCGCCGATAAGTTTAAAATATACGTGTTCAGAATAATTCAAACGACGCTGTCGGTCGTCCAAACACTGCTCAATTTTCGTATTTACAAGCGTATACTATACATACACACCTGGTATCTTGGAGAAACAAATTTAATGTTCGCACACGACATAATGTGTAAAAAAAAAATAAATGTAATAACACAAAACGACAAAAAATAATATATATATAATGATTTTTATTATTTATGATTATTATTCGAAAAATACAGTTTAATAAGTTAGTTTTTAAAAATATAGAAATATAAAATTAATTTTTTTCTTTTCATTTAGTAGGGATGATCGTCCCATTGTCCATGCTACGAGCCACCACTGTTCATACTTTAAACCTCAGACCCTAAAAAAAATATTTTCCTGGTTATAGCCTTTATTATACATATCTTAAGATAACCGATCAACTGAATAACTATGCATTTTGCTTCCGAAAAACTTCTACTGGTGTCAGTATTTCCTATATAATTATGCTGACTTGCTGTACATGTCTTTAATTACGATTCTACCTCTGTCACGTGTTAGCAAATAAATAACTTTCCCTCGGCACACTGTTATTATTTGCAATCAAATCACAATTAACCGTTGGTTTTTGCAGGTTGCCGTGGCCATGTGACAGACGAAATGCGTCACACCGAGGTGGTGGGTTTATGGCGGCCGACGGACGCGCCGCCAGGAGCAAAAACACGTGTATCCCGGGCCACCGACCAAGGCGCCTCGCACACGTCACACGCGCACAAGTTTGTCATCAAATCCACGGCTATGATCCGTCAGTCCAGTCTCACGCGGTTCATCGTAAACAAGAAAAACACTACAGGTGAGAGCCGTGCTGTGCAGATGCATACGACTGCGGATCGTATATTACGGTATTCTCTGAAAAACAACATATTCTATCTGTGTAGGACATGTGGTGCGTACAGTAGTGTTGAGATGTTGAGACGATAATATCCGAAGTACTAATTATTTATTTAAGACAGGAACCGACGAATTATGCTGCGGGGGGGCCATTGTTTTTCAAAGTGATGTAGTTTAATGGTCGGGGATGATTTACCAAGGATAATATTGTTATGGAGCAAAGTACCTAGAATTTCAGAAGGAACAACTCGAGGGCAAAAACCCTTTGGGAAAGTCTAAAACTAATTTTAAAATGGTTTTATTCGTTTCTGTCACCACATGAATTACAAATCCACCGTCGGAGTGGTTTGAAAAATTAGAAAAATAAAATAAAAAATGGTATACACCCTTATAATCGATATCGTGTTACCTACGATAGACTGGTGTCATTTTAAAAGAAATATGGAGTGAAATATTCATGAGTTGACTGTTTTAAAAGAGAAAAAGAACAATTTATGCACATATAATGTCAGCTATTATTTTGAACCTGGTAATGCGAATACCTATGATAATTACACTCAATATTATGTACGTTCGTACATCATACACAAGTAATACAATATATTTTACAAATGGCTGTAAAACTCCATTTTTAGCCTCACATTATGACTGGTAGTAAAAAATAGTTTCGTATACTATTTTTATATTAGTATAATACTTAACGGATCTATTTAGGATTCAATAAATATATCTTACAATTAAATACCATACCATAAATCTTACAACGTTTGTTTGTGAACTGAGACTTTGATTAATATGGTTACAATTGTATTGGAAAAGATTTTTATTATTGTTATAATTTGCGATGTATTAATATCAACATTGTTACGAATCGTTCAGAAAACTCCTACCTTCTACACTTGTATTGAAATTAAAGAATTACACCACTTTACCCGTTAATGAAGCGTACTTCATCATCAACCACATTCCAATAACAATTTCGGCATTTATTTAAAAGGCTTATCAATTTTTTATTATTCTACGATAAAAATGATATTCTAATCAAAAAACGACTCAACTTAAAACCCACACATAAGTATTATTATATAATTGACAATGTAAAACTCGCAAAAAATCATATCTAATTCGTATTGGTAGATACGTAAACATACCATTTAGTATATTAATGTAGTCATCATTAACGAATGTCACCTGATAAAATTTAACACTTTTAATTACATATATTTTATCACCGTATAATAAAACAAAATACATCTATTTTGTTGGGTTTACTGAGATTAAAATTAATTAATCGTCTTTTTTTATAAGCAGTCGGATTATGTAATTACTTATGAAGTAATAAAATAGTGACACATTACGAATTACATCATTGATAGATAAGAATTGTTTGTAAGGATATATTTATTTTATTATTCCTTTAAGTGTCTAAGCTGTTATCACTACTATTGGAATTCATAAGTTCAATGAATAAATCCTAATTTTTATGTGTTAACATATTTACAATTTATTTTTAATTGGTACAAGCCAATCAGACAAATGTACGTAATTGGTCTCTTTAAACAAGAATAACTTAAACTCAACAAAAATTATTATATAAAAAAATTGATATTAACTTTATTTTTATACTAATCGGAATATTTAATAATATTTAATAAATATTGTTTATAATTTATTATACTCTTTTATTAAATTAATATTTTATCATAACGTGTATTAAACCACGAAAATAATCGAAAACCCAATATATTTAAAACCTATTTTAGGGATTTTAGGGGGGCGTACGCCCCCTTCGCTCCCCCCCCCCCCCTTGGATCCGCACCTAAAGCCCCCTTGCATTCACGCCTGCTTTTAATAATAATAATCATCCATTCCGATATTTAAAGACATAACCTAACACAATTCTGACTCAATTTGCTTTGATGTTTAGATGCGTTTAATGCGTATGTTTTAATTGGTCCTACTGTTATCCTTTCTTGAACATAAATTAATTCAAAAATATTTCCAAATTACTATTACCGGTAGTCAAATAATAAAAAATGTTTTTATGTAATCAACAATTTTCAAAAATTAGCTTATTAATTTATTTATTGAGATTGTAAATATACGTTATAGAAGTTATTATTTTAACAATACTTCAATTTATTGACTTTTTTTCAATAAAATCTTCAAATTTCTAACTAATAATTACTCATAATGTGTATATGTGTGTTTATATGATGTGTGTGTGAGTGTATGCGTGTATATATATATACTTAATTTTGTATTTAAACAACCTGCAGAATGAAATTTAAATTCTATACATTTTAAGTGTACGCAATTATCATTATGTATAAACAATACAATTTAATTAACCATATTTTTTTTAAAATGTGAAAGTTTAATTAACTCAAATTAAATTTCTAACTTGTAGTTATGTTTACAATATATTTTAAATAAAATATATATGTTAATTTACATAGATGACTATTAAGGTTTTCAAAGCAAATAAATTATAATTTAATATTTAATATTAATGTTTTCTTAATAATAAAATCATCCAAAGACACAGTTTTTACATTATATTACAGTAAATATTACTTAAAAAATGGTTAACAATAGTTGAACTAATTTTTAATGTGGAGCAAAATTGTATACAATATACTCAGGTCATAGCAAGGGGGGTGAGAAATGCTCGAAGGGTGCAAAATTGAAAAATGTATATTTATGTTAAAAAATGCAACAGTTAGTTGATTGATGTCTAATAATTACAAGTATAATATTTTTAAATTAAAAATACATAAAGGAGCATTTCGAAATTTCATCCCGTGCGCAAATTCGATTGCTATGACCCTATCACAACCCACCTCCACTAACGAGTAAATATAATCTGCCAAAAACTAAAATATTTCGTTTACAAAATATGTCTATATATATATACAGATATTCATAATTTGTAACACTTAATTAGTTAATTAATAACATTTCGGTATTGAATGTTTTACAAGTTAAAATATTAAATACATTATTATTAAATCCAGTATGGCAGAACCCACCAACTCACTACCAAATTTTGAAGAAGTAATTGCTCCAAAATAATACCTTCATAAATTGATGGTAAATATAATATATTTCTAAAATTAAAACTAAAAAAAACGTACAATGCATTTAAGTGTTTAAAATTAATTTATTCTGAAAATATATTTGCTAATAAATTTATAAATTATGCTTTAATTGACGGTAGTTAATATTTTTATTGTACTCGTATATGACTTCTCACAAGTTAATCAGTTAAATTTAATATACTAATAAGATAAAATAACCACAATTTAATTAAAAGTTTTACTTAATGCATTAAATTATTATTCAATCTATATAAATAGATAATTTAAAACACATCAATGAAAGTTTTAATAATTTCTCGGAAAAAATTCACAAAAATGTGTCTATTATAAATATTTAAAATACATTTTGATCTGATTTTACAAGTTTTTTTCCACCTATTTGAAAGTTTAAATATTTTATAAATACATATATAATGATATTTCTTGGAAACAACGAGTCCCAAACTATTCTTTCGAAAATATCAATCTCTCTTAAAATATCCTAGACGTTCCGTGAGTAGATTCCATGTATACTAAAATAAGATAATACTAATAAAAATATGTTTATTTCATTAACATAAGTATCTTTTGTGTCAGGGACGTGCTCAGAGAGGGAGTGGGGGTACAAACCCCTCCGTGGATCCTTGAAAATATATAATGTATTTACTACTTAAATATAACTATAATTATTGTATTTCCCAATTTTAGAGTTTTTTTTTTTTTTGATTTGTTGATTAGGTATCATTTTCTCTTTTTCAGTCTGTATTATTTGATATTGGTGGCAGTAACTATTATTATTCTTAAACCGAGGTAACTACTTACCAACTACGAACTTAATAAAAAAACCTTGCAAACTTAACTTTGTTTATGATTTTAATTAAATAAATGTTTTATGCTACAAAAATGATGCATTGTTTATTTATAATTTCTACATTTTAATCCATAATGTATATTGAATATAATATTGAATTAAAAAAAGCTTTCAACTCCCCTCCCCCAATTTCTAAGCATGTCTCTGTTTTGAGTCATTTTTTGTATAATAACTAAAAAAAATCTACATAAAAAACTTTGAGAACCAATGATCTAATGAAATACACTTCATATTATACCTATTATCTAAATTGTTAATGTGCTCATTGTTTCATAGATAAAATAAAATACAATAAAACCATTTTACCAAAGATACAGAATGATAAAAATGTAACATAATGTTCATTACCAGCACTTATTGAGAACAGCTATCTTGTTATGTATACCTAAGATATTTTTCACATAATACATCCCTACAACAACTTATAATTCAGATAATATTTTTAACATGCAAACAAACAATTTAATTATAAGTGCAGGTTTGTGTATTTATTTTATAATGTCCTTATTCGTATGTAAAATGAAATAGATAATTTACTTCGGTTAAAGTAAAATTACACGTCATAAAATATTGCACCCTCAAATTTAAATGAGAATGTTTTTAAACATGAGAACTAAAAAAAAAAAATATGACAAGTCACATTCAAAAAGCTTAATTAAATTATCAACAAACAAGTGTTAACAATTTTCGTAAAAATGTAAAAAAAATTATTTTCAGCCTAAATATTTTCGTTTTTAACTATAACTGTTTACAATATTGCTGTATTAGATACAGTTAAAACGTAACATACTTTTTTTAAAACAATTTAAACTAATTACTCATTATTAACTAGGATATTTCGTAACTAAAGTACCTACCTAACGATTTTTATATTTATCACTATACTATTATACAGATGTAAGCTTTTAAAAGACATTTAATATGCCTGGAGTGTGACATGACTGAACAGTAGATCAATCGCCAGCTGGCCAGTTTCTCTTAAATGACTTCTCCGATCACTAACTCTCAAATAAGTTAACATCCAAGAATTTAGTGATATAACTATGTTTCTATTTAAATATAATTAAACTCGTTAAAAATAACAGTCGAAGTGCAATAAAAACAGATAGAAATTTCCAAAAAAAAAAAAATACCAACCAACATCATACCATGGTCATAGTTCTAATTTGAACATTTACCTATACATATTTCCTTACTAAAATCATATGGCTTTAAACAATACTTATCACATTTAAAAAAAACTGTTTTTAGCTTACTTCACTCAAAAATTATAAGCATGTCTTAATCAAGCATTCGTGGCTTTGTGCTCATATTTCCCAGTATTTTATTGTTTATTTTTCTTGGAAATTTACTGACGATTTGAAAAATCCTTTATATAGTTTTATGTATTTAAAATATTTTTTTATATACTTTGAATAAGTACATGCACATTGCTACCGTTATGCATGTAAATTAGTACATATTTTATTATTAAATTCATTAAATATTCAAAAAATATTATTAATTATATACTTTGCAAAGAAAATGTCAACATCTGTACAGTGCACACGTACAATGTGCACACGTAAATATCTGTGCACGCGTAAATATCTACATTTAACACAAATCTAGATTATCACATTTGTTTTCTAAGGCATATATATATATTTATATGTTTTATTGAAAATTAAATTTCTATTATATAATATACAATTAAAATTTTGCTGTTTTATGTTTGAAAAATTAAAATATTCATGTTTGTTTGCTAAATAGAAAGTTAAAACTATTACTTTCTTTATTCAATTTACTTCATTAAAATTTCTTATAAAAATTTTAGAATTTTAATCATTTTATAACATATAATATTATATACAGTTGTGCGCATTAAAGTATTTTAAAGGTGCAAATTGTGATTTTCTCACGATTTATATTTATGTTTTTGAAAGTATACTTTAAATTTCACAAAACTAAGTTTAAAACAAATTTGTAGAACTTTTTAAATCTAAAATAAATATAGTACCTAGCTACTTATCCAGTATTCGAATACTTTTAAACACTTCTAAATCATAATAGAAACCAAATCTATAAAAAAAATAATACAAAATATGTTCTTCGTTAATTTGAATCAATAGTAGAGTATAGTTACTTTAAGAACAATATCAAACGTTTAAGAAGTTAAGATTCAGCTAATTTATTTTTAACATTTATATATATTTATATCGCATAGTTAAATGATAAAATAATATTCGTCCAAAATATTTTTAAACAGTAATTGAAATAAACTTTTTCACGGTGTTTATTAGATAATCATTATTATTCATTACTAACAAAAATTAAATCAGCGATTTATTGAAAGCATTTATAAATGTTAAAAATTACCAACATTATTGTAAGTACATACCCTTGATTTCGAACAGGAATTATGTCTCGAGTATAAATTAATGTTCGTTAATCGTAAAAAAAAACAACCACGATTAAATCTGTTGTTCGATTGAAATTAGTTGACACGTGTTCCATGTCTGATTTAGTGTGTCGTGAATTTTTCAAATTTTATCAAAGGAAAACATTCATCGGCCTTCGGTAAAAATTACTAAAGTAGAAAAATTTCAACCGATTTGTATGACGATAGAGCGGAGGCTGTTATAGAAATCGACGTGAAAATAAAGGTTTCCTTTAATTTTGCAGCAGTAATAACATGATCAGTCGGTGGTCGAACGCTGATGATTTGTTATAATTTGAATACTTCAGAAAAATAATAATAATCAAATTTTGTTTTCTATCTACATGGCCTGATTACGGTCTCCACTCGTGACAGTGGGGCTATTCGCTAAAATATTAAAGAGTGTCGTGGAGTTTAATATCCCCAGAGCCGAGAAAATATCGATTATAATTAAAATAAATCAAAGCTCTTAGGGAGAAAAAATAGTGGATTTCATTTAGTCATTTCCACTAAAATCTACCAAAAATATTATTGTTCACACCGGAGGTGTTCAAAGAAGTTGTCTTTAACCTGTAGGTTGAATCTCCATTTTGAGTAGTGAAAGCTTTAGAATTTAGTTATAATATACCAACCTTCTATAGAAAACAAATATATAATTTATGCACAAATATAGACCGAAGTTTAATAAATTTTATTCCAGTAAATATTTCTAATCGCAAAAGATTTTTTTTTGTTTTTTTGTCCATCAAGTGGTACTTGTATTGCAGGGTATTCCCTAAAATGGGTCCTCGCTAACAACCAAAGTTTTAAACTGCACCGATAAGGGATCCCGACTCCGACCAAGTGTACTTCTGCAAATGTGATTGCGTTTATGAACGCGTTGACATTAGAGCATTTTGATCAGATGGCCGATCCGCTAACACATGAAGGTTGAAATATTAGCTTGTCTACGAGAAAACGAACTGCTTACCTTGTACAACCTAACCCCTAATCTTTGCAACTAGTAATGAGTAAGTTATTGAGATATGGTAAGACCGCGTCTAGAGCACGCGCGTATAGGTCTTCTCGTTGACACGTCAAGGCCCCGGGAGTGCACTCCGTGACGATGTGTCGTACTCGCAGGCAGACGAACCGCATTAGCGCCACATCGTAAACCCATATGGAACGGCAGCAGAGCAGCCGTGCGTCGGCGCGCATGATCAAGTTTTTGCGCGGGACCGTGAGCACACGAACGCGAGCGCGCCCTCGGTCACGTTGTCGGCACTGTAGCAGGTGCCGTAGGTGTTGCCACCTGCGCGCCGTCGATGATCACAGTATAATGTTAATACATCTACAATAATAATAACATCAACGCCCAGCCGGTACAAAATCGGCGCGCCGTATCAGCACGTCGTCGCTAGATAGCGCGCACACGCACGCGATGCACGAGCGCAATCCATTATCTATTGCCAATGTTTTTTATTTTTTTTTTTCCTCCGCCTCACAGACCCGAGTGCACGCGGATACGTACATTTCTTTTCTGCACCAAAATATTATATCAGGCACACGCACACGTACTCGTGCACGCACGCACACATCGACTCCCGGACGCGCGTGAGCACACGAACATACGCAAACACACATTCACACTCACACACACTCACTCACAAACTGTGGACGATATTCGCGCGCGCGGCCAGAAGCACCTTCCCTCACCCCGTCCCACAGTTAAAGCCACAGCACACACGTACACATACACGCGCACACACACTCACACACACACTCACTCACTCACTCACACACTGACAGCCGAGCGCGCTGGCCGCGTACTTTTTCCCAATCGAAAAATCACATCACGCCGCCGCCGTCTCCACCACCGCCGCCACCGTCATCGCCGCCGCCGCCGCCGCCGCGATTCTCTCTTATCCGTCGTCGTCGTCGTATCCGCCACCGCTTTCCGTGGTCGCGATTTGTTTTGATTTTGATTTTTTTTTTTTTCAATTTTATTTAAATATTTTTCCTCTCGGATGGTTCATCGAACATCATTACGGTGGATAATCTAATCAAAAAAAGGCGCTGCAACAGCGATATCGACGCCACAATGGCCGGTAAGTGGTTTTCGTAACGTTTTCACTGTCGTAATCGTCGTCCGCGCCGCAGCCGCCGCCATCGCCTCCTCGTCTACTGCTGCTGCTGCTGCGTACTTCGAATTCGCCTAGTACGAAGTCAATTTTCCCGCTATCAACAGCAGCAACCCCGAGTTCGGCGGCACCTGCATCGATAACGCACGCTTTTCGTAGTGACACGCCACCGCCTTGTTTCTCGCTCCCCTAGCCGAAGTTTCGATCTTTAATACATCGCTACATACCCGTCTACACATGGTGTGATTGTCACCTAGGCAAGGCCGTTGTTTTGTTACTCATATTCTGTTCTAATCACGTTTTTCCGCCACCACTTCTACGCTCAAACGTTTCTAGGTCACACATTTATTCGCGCACATGAGACCAGCTCCATCACTAAAATCACCGATGAAAATGAACAATGACGTTGAAAACGGTAAGACGGAGCACCATATCTCATCCCTGGTCCTTGTGTCTGATGCCAATGCGATCAACATCATGATGACCTCAGTTGCGTTTCATTATTATCGCCTCTTCTCTACTAGGCTTGCTGGAAAGTTGTGATACCTAGTCTCATCAAAGATATTGTTGAGCTAATTTTGTTGCATGTTAATCTTTTTTTAATTATTCAAGTGTGCTCTCATCAAATTTCAAGTTGTCTAATTCTTAAGACCATTAAAAACTAAATAAAAAACTTAAAAACTTAGAAACTTTCCCAGATTATTTACTCTGTACAAAGATAAGTTGATCATTAATCAATCTTACCATCTCGAGTAGTTGATGTAGAAATCTTCTTGTTTGCTACTAGTTACTAGATTTATAAATTAACTTAAAAAATGCCTCACATGTGCTTATCTTTATACTGGAATTTAAAAGTAAAAATTATTAGGTATAAATTATACCATTTTGGTTTGTTAAATTATATTTTTATTTAACATTACCTATGTATAATTTGACTGCTCAAAAATTTTTTACAAATACTCATTATATTACCTATGGCTTCTTAATGAAATATTTACCTCTAAAACATTTATTTTTAAATGTTTATACATTTTATTAGCATCTGTATCCAAATTGTATGGAAATATATAAATATTTTATTGTTAAACGATAATTGTACATGACAATCTCTAATGCATAACAATTTTAATTTTAACAGGAAACGGTGAGATACAGTGGTGTTTCTCACAAGTTAAAGGCACATTGGAAGACGATGTTACCGAAGGTAAATAAAAAATATTTGTTTTTTTTTTTTTTTTTGTTAATGTTATTAAATTTGCAGCCGATTTAATTTCCTGCGTGGAATTCAATCACGATGGTGAATTATTGGCTACCGGTGACAAAGGCGGACGAGTCGTCATATTTCAACGGGATCCAATGGTTAGTAAATTTAATAAATCTTTCAAAACATTTAATTAAAAATCCATTTTGCCATTCCATATTATTTTTTTATATATATTTAATCATTCAAGGTATTTATATAATAAGTTGTTTATGTCATTTCAATAAATAGAAAAAGTATTTTCTTCAAAATATCACTTAATTGGTTACATCCTTTCTTAGGAATTCAATACTATTCTAATAAAATTATTTAGTATAATATCTATCTAAATAATATTAAATATATTTGTTGTCTTATGTTTTTTATTTAGATATAAAATTATCTTTCAAAAACCATGTAAACTTGAATGTCTTAATACTACTTATTTAAAACCATGAATAGCTTTTGTCAATTAAAATATATATCAACACCATAAAAAAATTGAATTTAATTATATAAGTATGTAATATTTACTGTAATGTTTAAAGACAAAATAAATAAATTAAAACATAAAATATAGTCAATGGACAAAACAATTTTGGGACTAGGTATAAGAGTACCAATTAATTAAAAAAAACGTCTATTTTTACAATATGTAATTTTTATGAAAATAAATATATTTTGTTTTATCTTAATTAATTCAACTTACTTTAATTATGCTATTTATTTGATTAATTGAAAAAATAACTATTTAGTTAATATACCATGTTATTACTTAAAGTTCTATAGATAAGGAATCCAATTTTTGTATTTTAAACGTTATTTGCTTCAAAATTCAAAATAAATAAAACATTTAGCATTTTCTGTATTATAATGTTTTTATTAAATTATTCATAATTTATCAATTTTATTTTATAGAGTAAAACATGTATTCCGCGACGAGGGGACTATACTGTATATAGTACGTTCCAAAGTCATGAACCTGAATTTGATTATCTTAAAAGTTTAGAAATAGAAGAAAAAATTAATAAAATTAGGTGGCTCAGGCGTAAAAATCAAGCTCATTTTCTCTTATCAACTAATGGTAATAGTACAAGTACAAAAAACTAACTATACAGCATATATTAATTTATATTAATATTTTAAATCTAGACAAAACCATTAAGTTGTGGAAAGTGTCTGAAAAAGATAAGAAAATTGAAGGATACAACACTAAAGAAGACAGTGGCATCATGAGAGATCCAATGAATATTACTTCCTTGAGGGTAAGTTTAAAGGTTTTTTATGTCTTAACCAGTCTTTCGACTAACCTAATTATTTAGGTGCCAGTATTAAAGTCTATGGAACTAATGGTGGAAGCTTCTCCAAGAAGAGTATTCGCCAATGCTCATACTTACCATATAAACTCGATCAGTGTAAATTCTGATCAAGAAACCTATCTGTCAGCTGATGACCTCAGAATAAATTTATGGAATTTAGAAATCACTGATCAAAGTTTCAGTATCCTTTGGCACATTGTTTATCCAACAAATTTTATTTAGAGTAAAAATGTGATTTAAAAAAAAGAGTATTTTCCTTAATGTGACTTACTATAGATATTGTTGATATTAAACCAACCAATATGGAAGAACTTACTGAAGTAATTACAGCAGCTGAATTCCATCCACTAGAATGCAATTTATTTGTTTATAGTAGTAGCAAGGGTACAATTCGTTTATGTGATATGCGATCTTCAGCACTGTGTGATAAGCATGCTAAATGTAAGTATTTGAACTACATCATTGAGTATTGAGTATTTCCTAATAAACCATAATATTTTCATAGTATTTGAAGAACAAGATGATCCAACAACACGGAGTTTCTTTTCTGAAATCATATCTAGTATATCCGATGTAAAAATTTCTAATTCTGGCCGTTACATGATGTCTAGAGATTATATGACTGTGAAAGTTTGGGATTTGCATATGGAAACCAAACCAATTGAAACATATCCTGTTTGTATTAATTTTTATATATTTATCAAATATTCTCTGACATTTTATTAACAAATTATTATAATTTAAAATGTCAGGTGCATGAGTACTTGCGACCTAAATTATGTTCATTGTATGAGAATGATTGCATTTTTGATAAATTTGAATGCTGCTGGTCGGGAACTGATCAGTATATTATGACTGGAGCATACAATAATTTTTTCCGGATGTTTGACCGGACAGCTAAACGAGATGTTACATTAGAAGCTTCAAAAGATATTGCTAAACCCAAAACAATATTGAAACCTCGAAAAGTAAATTATTATTTTCAATGTTTTATATAACATATATTTCAATTTATTGAACTGAATATTATTATTAGGTGTGCATTGGAAATAAACGTAAAAAAGATGAGATCAGTGTGGATTGTTTAGACTTTAATAAAAAGATTCTACACACTGCTTGGCATCCAAATGAAAACATTGTTGCTGTTGCAGCTACCAATAACTTGTATTTGTTCCAAGAGAAATTGTAGCCTTTGCTCTGACTACCGCTTTCATCATCATTAAAGTATTTTATATCATTAATTTAATAATCATAAATATCATGTTTTATTTTTTTATATTTTTTAGTGTCCTGACAAGATGGGATTCTGATCGCGGATTATCAAAATGTATAAGAAAATACACGCAACGTTGAGACTCTGTGATGGAGAATAAGATCCGAGTATCTTATTTTACTCAACAATATATACTGTACAAAAAATATCTTCTCAAAATCCTTCATTGGATGTTACAGATCGGCTCGTTTTATAAACCATTTTTTAAAGTCTCCCTTCCTGAAAATTAATTTATATTAGTTTACAGTTCTCTAAAGAGAAATTATCTTCTTTTTTATATATATTTAGAAATTAACATTTCAATTTTTTAGAGTAAATTACTTCTGTATAACTGTTTTCTACAAGAATTATTTAGTTTTTTTAATGGCGAGCCCAATTTTTCAATTAAATTATCAAAAGAAAAATTGTACCAGTAATTTGAAGATAATGCGATCATTTATATATTAATTTATTTTTGTGTACATACCAATGTTTTTATGATGATAGATAAATGAGTAAGGTTGAAAAACTTGCGGTTGGTAAAAACCAAACTAATGAAAAATCAAAGAAAAAGTATTTTCTTATGTTTTTTTTGTTTGGTCTTTGCCTAAAACCATTGATAGACAAATATAAACTTGTTGAAAATCAAATTTAATTTAATACACGTAAAAATAATTATATAAAAATTTGTACGATAACATAAAGATGATAAAAAGAAGCCTCGCATCTGTTTTTGATGGGCGATTAATGGCTGTTGTTGTTTTTCTTTTTATTTTTACAAAGCTAAAATTATTTTTGCGCCCGTGAATTTTATTTTCTGTACCTATTTATTGATGATAATAATAATAATAATAAGTATTAATTGACTCGAATTAGATTTATTTATGTTTATGATTCACATGCTGATAAATATTATTATTATTAATATTATTTTTATTTATTGGCACACATACCAAAACCTCAAATCTGAGGAATTTATTTGATTTGAACAACTTTCAATTGTATCGAACAACTAAAAGTCAAGGTATATTGAAAATTGGGCAATGTTACTGTTTTTTTTTTTTTTTATTCAGTTAACATTAAAAATATCTAGTTTATTAATTAAATTTTTTATTTTTTTTTTTTAGTACCCACAATACAAGATAAATTTTTTATTAATGAACAGTGGTAATGCTAGAACACATAAATTGTGAGATGTGTAAAGCGAAAACACTTCCTGAATGATAGTGAGCAATGGTTTTAATTGTTTTGAAACATTTGAATTTAAATTAAAAAAAAAAAAAAATGATCACGCAAAAAACGACTTTAATTGACCCCATTGATATTCACTTAAAACAAATAACTTGTTCGTGTACAAGGCCGAAGTTATACCAAGTTTTTGACGGTAGAGGAATTTCCCAATTATTTAACTACAACAGGCTTTATCAATCAATAATATCCCTGAAATACGATTTGTTTGTCCGAACTAGTCGCCGCCGCTTTGTTAAAAACATGAGTTTCATAAAATGTTTACTGGTTTTCAAATCTATCACATCTGTAATTGTATTTATGCATGGTAAATTTAAAATTACAATGATCTAGCGTTGACGTGATAACGTACAATTTAATAAATAAAAAAAAATCAATCTAGTACTTACACAATGCAACATTTAAAAAATTATTGTTACTACTCGATTACTTAAGCAGACGAGCTTGAAATAATTATATATATCAGGAATGAACTACCTACTCAAAGTAACTAGAGGTCCAGTTTATAGAGCTTTCAATTCTGGTCGACCTGAGTAAAGAAAGCAAAAAATAAAATAAAAGTCATTAAAATTGACAATAAACATTAATTTATTATTATTTAATTTTACGACTAAACTAATATAATACCCTGTAGCCATGTTAGCTATGCCAATATGGATATATATATATTATATTTCGACTTATAATAAATTAGCTGCAGTTTAATATTAGAGAAAAATATATTTTCATTTTACCATCAACGTGATAAAATGGAATACCAATAAACGCCAAAAAGTTATGAACAAATTTGAAAATATAACACGGGCTGGATAAAAAAAAAAATTACGAGGGAAACCAGTTGCCTATCCCTGGTATATATTAAAATTCAACTACATCGTCTGAACGAACATCCGATGGATTTGTATTTCTGTTAAAAACAAACGTCGATAGTTCCGGAGCTTAATTAATTGACCCAAAGATGTCTTTCCCACACTTCAAATCAAAGATTGTAGTAACGTGTGCATGTTCAGCTTAAGATGGTACCTATTTAATGAATAAATTACACTTGACACGTTTAGACATGGTATTGTCCATATATTGTGCCATCTACAAAACTATGTAAAACAATCATTTAAAATTATTTGACTTTGAGCTCCGCTTTCGTGTTCTCAAAACGTGGGTTACGGATAGTACTATATTTTTGGCGTATAAGGCCGCGCGTACATTGGAGAGCGTCACGTCGCGCAAACATTTTAAGCCCATATAATTTAAATCAGAGTGCCTACATTGTCAGCGGCGCGGCGCATCACAAATCAAACATGTTCGAATTTCGACGCTCATATATTTGGCGGGCGCGAACAGTCTAGAAGTGGTGTAGTAGATAGGTTTCTACACTTAAATAAATTTATATAACTTAAATATAGGTAAATTGTAGGTACCAATAGGTATAAGTAGCTGGTAGTATAGGTAGATACCATGCGAACATATATTAGAATAATTATTCCAGGAACTATAGTATGATAACTAATGATCTACTAATGATCTCGTATACTTGCATGCTCTTGTAGTTCGATCTACCGTAATGAACGACATGGTGCATACTGAAAAATGTTCATGTACTAGATATCAAATAAACACCGCTCGAAAGTATTGTGCGCACCTTCGACGCTCAACGCTCTCCAATGTACTCCGCCGAAAAGGTTTTTTTACCTGTAAGAAATCTATAGATAGCGCCGAATATTTTTGTATATGGATTCCACCGAAAATATTTATACATGTAATATCACTATATACACATTACATTTTATATACAGTAGAAGCCGCTTATTAAAAACACTTTGGGACCAAGTTGAGGAATCCTAGGGTTGATGGTGAAAAGAGCGAGTCTCATATCGTCTTCTATAGTTGTTTTTATGAGTCTGTTGCCTTTTTTGTTTTTATATTTGTTAGTGCACTAAATCCATGCTCACATAACCAAGACGTAGAAAACTGAAGGAGCATTTCAATAGCCTTTTTCGATAATCGAGGGTATTCATTGTCAAGATCCACCCAAAAGCTGTCGAGCGGGACCTCGAATCGGAACAAAAGATTAAATATAAATAATACAAACTATTATAAAGATACGAACTTTGATGTATGTTATGTACATGGCAGTAGCGGTATAAGTTTATAATATATTTAAATATAGAAAAAATATGATTTTTTTCGAAAAAATTAATTTTTTAAATTTTTTTTTTCTTTTCCTGTTAAAATTCTGCGTCACCCCTAAGCTAGATCCATGTCACCCCGGTTAAGAACTACTGCAGTAAATAAATTTATTTTTGCGTTCATTATAAACGATTTTAAAGTTCGTTTTAATTAAATAAAAATTTAAATTAATTTTAACGTATCTATAGACACCATTAGTTCACAAAATAAAACGCACAAACGATTACATAACTATAATATTATAAAGTTCTAAAGTATGATTATTACGAGTAAATCTATAGTATTAATAATTTGTTGTAT
>JASXSY010002465.1:0-113338 GCA_034509805.1 Sipha maydis | reverse complement strand
GTGTATCTAAATGTAGTCGTTCCAGTACCGGAGTGCGGACGCGTTAGCGATTGAACACTCATAATATATTTTAACCCCGACTAATACGAACAGAATTTAATGTCTCGGAACCAACAATCGTGACCATGCGCTGCTGGCAACTATCGGATGGACGGACACGACGTTGAGACGTATCGTGTTCTGAACTAATATGTTTAGAAACTTGCGACCAGCAATAATGGTTAGTGTAATATTACCGAACGATGATCATTTTTGTAACAGGGCACCTGCTCATATTGTATTTTAAATAAGGGTTTTTATTTTTTATTTTTTTCAATTCGACGGAATATGGAACTCGTTAAAACTGTACGAAAAATTAACCATATGGGTTGAAAACAATGCAGTCGTCTAAGCTCGCGCAAAAACGATGTACTAAGCATTTATCAAGGCCGACAAAGGACGGTAGTCGTAGTAATAAGGATCACGGATGACGGTGGATTGTTTGAATTAAATTATGGACCATAGTGTTATTGTGTCTTGGATTTTGTGGAAAACCCAATTAAAAGTACCCATCTGTTCAGATTTTAAAAAAAAAAAGCAATTGGATGACACAAACTTTTACGAGAAGCCTCCGAAGGCTTCAGTAGCAAACAAATTTAATTTTTAAATCTTGAAAAACGTCTAAAGTCTTATAAAAATCAATTGTATTATTATTATTATTATTATTATTTTAATTGAAGACAATCTGTTGACTCAAAGAATACCATCTCGACGTAAAAATGTCTACAATAAGTTTGCTCCAAAAATATCATACAACATTTAACTATATTTTTCATTGCTATTGCGTGCCGATTTCTTTGTACTATGAAATGGTTATCGTAAAATTCCGTACCCAGAAAATAAAATTAAAAAAAAAAAAAGACTATGGTACGATGTAAAAAACAATGTTCGATAAAATACACAATCGGACAACTATTAAGTTATGTAATATGTTGTATTGGTTTTGATATTTATTTTTAAATTCACTCCTAATTCCCAATACACACGCAAGCTGAATATTTTATTAACCAATACCAATTATACAATCTAAGATAAACATATAACTCGTGGGAGATAATTATACAAAATATTATAATATCGTGATTTTTTTTTCAAATTATTAAATCAATTGCGCGCAACGCCAACGTAGTAATGGTGTGTATAATGTAAGCACTTCCCGAGATTTTGAGTTATAACTTGCTAGTTGAAATTAAAATCTACACGGAAAAGGCGCATACCGTTTAATCGTCAACGATATATTGTACTTAAACGATTCACAGCAGGTCTTAAATTGGATTTCGCTTAGGTCAAAGTGTAAATAAAAAAGCAACAGCAATAAACTCCGTTCAATATGTTTACATATAGATTTTATTATAAGCAATAATCGTATCGAACACACGTAACCATAAAGTACCCGTGTAACCAGTTTGAAAAATTAAAGACTATTTCAAGTACCTATACCTATGGAATGCGTTCGTAATAATATATATACTCAACGATCACATTGCACTCCTCCAAAGGTACATAATAATTTAATATTTTATGACTACGGCCACTAGAGACCAGCTATCGCATCGTCTATGTTAACTATTCGGATCGTCTTATTCTGTTCATCAATGGACGGTTCGTATAAAACATATCGATCTGTAATAATTTTACTCGTTGTAATACATAGTATGTTCGTTTCTATACAAGACTAATACTTTAAGTGCATACGCATATACCGTTTAATAACTAATATTATATATTATATACCGTAGTATTTCTAAACGCCATTTAAACAGGAGGGAAAAAGCAGTTTCCTCAGCAGAACCCGTTTTAATATTTCATCGTAAGAAAATCAGTTGACATTTATTTTTCGCCAAATTAGAAGGTAAATTGATATAGTTACAGTTAAAATAATGTTCGTGATATAAACATATAAATTGAATGTAAACCTGTATGTAGTTAATAATGAGGTGATTTCTTTAAATGCTCAACATTTCAGACGATTCATGAGTAGATGAAAAATAATACTATACTATAATAAATAATACTATGCATGTGTAATTCAAGGTAACATTTTTACGAAAAATAATTATATTTTTATAAAATAGTTATAAAATACAATAACGTTTACCAATTGTGATTTATAAATTATTAAAAAAAAAAATAAAAATAAACCAACGTGATAAAAAACACTTAAACATAAATCCTAATAGAGAATAAATTATATATATAAATTATATTAAATTTTACGTTAAGAGATGGTAGCTTGCAGCTTTGGTGTGAAATTCTAACTGTATACGATGTCAAACGTTTTTTTTTTTTACAAAACTTTTTTGTAAAAATCGTAAAATTAGGTTTTATTCGTAGAGTATAAAAATATAATACAATATTAAGATTAAGATTAAGATAAGAATTTAATATTAAGATATCAGTCGATATACATTAGCACGTGAAACACTTATTGTAGTACCCTACTTTTTCTTTTATCACAAAGAAAAAAAAATTTTCTTTTCGAAAACTTTACCAATTTAATCGGTACAATCGGTTCAATCTTATAGATTAATCTCAAAAACAATTTTATACTGAGTCCTTAACTTTTATTGTCCTATGTGTATTTTAATACACCATAATATAATTGAATGTTTTATAATGGAATAAAAAAAAAAAAGGTTATATCTTAGCCTCTACAATGTTTATTCGTAAATGTACACTTTGTGTTTATCACACAATGATATTCGAGTCCTAAATAATTAGTAAACTATAAGTTACATGTTGCTGAAAATAATATATAAATATTTACGCATTAGAAAAATTGTGGTGCATACCGGTTTCTCAAATGTTTTTAGAAATAGTTCTTATAAAAAAGGTTGAAGCCTGTGATCAGAATTAAGAACTAAAAAACGTGCGCATGTTAACTAAAGTTATAAATACATGTAAAAGGATTAAAAATATATATTTTCAATAGAATATACACTTAATAAACAAGTTTTTGTGTTTGAAATATTCCAAAAACCATGAGCCAAATTTTTTTTATACTTTTCATCTATAATATGATACATCTAAATTATCACAGATTTTGGAACTCATGTTTATGCACTACAATAAAAATTAATAACGAACAAAATGTAATTATTTTTTTTTTTTTTGTATTATCTTCGAATAATTTTCCTTGGAAACATTTAAAAATGTTAATGATTTGTACATATTTTTTCTTTGAATTTAGGGTTCCAAGCTAGTCAATTAGAATGAATAACAGATTTTTGAATTTAGGAAGACATAAACATACGTCAATATAATTATATTGATACAAATAATTTGATCATATTTTTTGAATTCGTTTTTGTGTATCCATTCATTTTTTTTTCTGTTTAGAAGCACAACTATAAGTGTGATACTCTTTTTGTCCAAAGATTTTTGAGTTAATTTCAGCTAAATTTGATTTACAAGCTTTTGATATTGGAGCGATACAATTTCTTGTCCGTACATTAAAGTTTTTTATTTTTATATTTAAATCTTCGTAATAGAATGGAGTAGAATTTAGTTTTTAACGCATAAGTAGTAATTTGCGGTATTCGTTAGGACTTTTCCAAAAGATCTTTACAATTAAATGTCTGAAATCGACTTCACATTATGTTACCAGTTGCATCTGTATTTATTTTCCCAATAATTTACTTATGTTTTTATTTATTTTTAGTATCATACAAAGATGCGCTTGGAACAACGACGCTTCGCGTTTATAATGTATTTACGTCTTATGGAAGCTTTTAAAATTATGAATATTCATTTCAGGATGGATATCGCAAAAATCGAGAAGAACGGTTACGTACGTAAGCTTGAGCGATGAATACAACGGAAAAATAGTGTTAGCGCCGTATAGTACGCGAAATTAATAAAATAAAACGGTATACCTTTTATGTACGAAAATGTCACGTGATGGAAAATCGTTATTCGCGTAACGTAACTTATTGTGATCGTACCGACATTTGACATCATTATGTAATAGTGATTTATTGGGTAGGTACCTACATCTGATTTCCTTACACACATATTATATTACATGCATAATAATATGTATTATTGATGATTCACACACAATAAATATTTTTATTCGTGCGATACACCCAACATTAAATCCGCGGTCGGCTTTGATGCGTTCGATGTCGTTTACTGTGATATTAATATTTTACGAGCACAATATGGTCGTACGCGACGTGGTCTTGAACGTTTTTCGAATTTTCAAATTTGTCGAAAAGTCAATTATACACAGTTTATATTTTATTTTTATTTTTTTTGGCGTAACGTTCAGATTTGCATTGATATATTTTTCTTTCGTGAAACCAAACCGATCGAACGTTGAAATCGTACGTACAAAATAAATTAGACGCCGGCGAACGTGATATTATTTTGGTGTCTTATCAGCGAGATCCCGGTTACGCGTACATCTAAGAATTCTATGTAGCAGCAGTGATGCTACAGGTTCCGCGTGATGAAAAGACGGGGAAAAAAACGATTTAAACAAATCGTGTGGTGCGCGGAACTTCTGGATTTAACGTGGACGCTAAGCATCATAGAAAAAAAAAAAACCACTTAACCGACACGTCGATGAGGAAATTGGTCTTCGGTCTTTTTATCTTCTGACACAATCGCCACGCCTCGAAATCCCGTATCGTCAACATGTCTTCATGTCTGCACTGTTCACAGTTTTTAATCCGCTTTTAATAAGTCGCTTCGATACGAAACTATGTTCGTACGGGTCGCGTTGTTTTTGTATAATTATTATTATTAGTTTTATATTTATTTTTTTTTTTCGTTCCGTCATAGCTCTATAATATTACATTCGTTACAATTCCTTTTTTTATGTATCCTGATCTCTGCAAAACTCACCTTAACCTCAATATGTGTACGAGATGTGTTCAATAAATAATCAGATTAAAATTATTCCAAGAAAACATTAAATATCGTAGGAGATATTAATATTCCGAAACAAACAAGAGATAATTTCCATTATTTTAGTGTAAAATTGAAATTGTATCTAAAACAAGTAATTGACAATATACGTTCGGAGTAAGATGTTTTGTACATAACCACGATTTTACGATAGATAGTATTACTTTCGACATCACAAACAGATGATACGATTAATCTTGTTCGAGAAAAAAATAAGAAACAATCGACGATTAACTGTCAGGGAAATAGCTAGTGATGTCGGCATATCAATGAGTAATAGTTGTTCAATTTCAATTGATAATTTAGGTATGAAAAATATGTTCGAAAAATGAGTGCCAAAAACTTTAACAGCTGATCAAATGGATCATCGCGACGAAGCGTGCATGGAACTACAAAATCGAGCGTCTATTGACTCAAATTTTGTGAAATCAATAGTTATGTGTGACGGGACATTGGTGTGCGGATATGAACCGGAAACCAAAGTCCGATCGTCACAATGGAAGACCGCAACTTCACCTCGTCCAGAAAATATGTTCAGGTCGGATCAAACATTAAAACAATTGCCATTGTGTTATTGGATTTTTACGGTTAAGTCCGTTAAGAGTTCGTAAATTAAAGCACAGAGAGTGAATCGAGCTTGTTGTAGACACGTTTTTAAAGGACTATGAGAAAAATTACGCCATAAAAGGCCAGGTGCATGGAAATCGATGTCATGGGTTTCGCAACATGACAATGCACCCACGCATTCGGCACTGTCCGTACGCGAAATGTCGGCATCTAAAAATATACCATCGGTACCCCACGCCAATCGTATTCACCCGACTTGGATCCCCGTGACATTTTTCAATACTAAAAACGATGTCCAGAAAGGACAGAGATTCGAGGACGTCAATGAAACTTTCCGTAATGCGACAAAAGAACTCAAGCTTGTATAAATCCGGTAGAGATACAATGATGTTTTTCAATAGACCGTCGGAAGCAATGCATGGAAGAAGCTAATATACACTGTTCCTAAGGTGATCCATTTTCCTGGGCGTTCGCTCCGTAACTTTTAAATAAAATACATAAGAACCGTTGTCGGGGTGTTTATTGAAAGCAACCTCGTACCATACGATCATGGTAAATCAGCGGCGTTCTCAGGAATTTTCCATCGGTGTGGGGGAGGATCAATCAGAAATCAATGACTTATCACTTATCGTGTAAGTTATTTTATATTTATTTATTTTTTTCGTGCAAAAAATATATTTATATTGTAATTGTGAACGCACAGATTTTACGAACGAATTTTCACATACCTCAAAGATAAATCACGAACCGATTGCGAAACAAAAAAAAATAAAAAAAATTGGTGACCGAACAACGAACCCCCTAACCACATCTCGTGTAGCACATCGTAATCTCTGTGTGCGATGAACATGCACTCCGCGGTATCCGGACCGGAAAGCGTCTCGCAGAATATTATATCCGTCGAGTCGCATTGCGTCGCAGCGGTTGTTTTGACAATCTCCCCGCACACGCGTCAACACTACTACCCCCGTCAGCGTGTGGATAACATCCGCTCGGGTCCGGTGCCCGCGGTCGATTCGCACACTTTCCGCGGTCGTGCAATGTCGTGATCGACGTGAACGGAAATGTTCAACGACAAAAGAAATACGTTAACCGAAACACGTCGGTAAGCGTTAAATCGTCGCGTTTGTTTTCTCTTTCGCGAAACGATTAGGTTACCAACATTTTCGATAAATCGAATTGATCGTGCGTCGCGGGAGATGGCCTAACGGAACGTTAACGTTTTGCTTTTACCGGGCGCGCGCGAAACGCGTGGATGTGTTGTTTCGACGACCTAATTGTTGTTTTTATTTCGGTTTTTTATTTTTTATTTTGCCATAACGCGTTTGTTAGTCACGCCGTGTTCGACTGAAATCACTTGTACGGAGGACGACAGCCAATTTTTCCCCCGATCGATTTGAAATTCTTATGGCGGATAATAAACACGCGAAACGACAACGTACGACCGCTAATGCGATGATATTAATAACACGAGGCAATATTATCGTGTATCGAACACACCTGGTATATTTGGCCTCCCCGACCGCGCCAACGGATTTATGCGATGTAAAACGACTGATTCGCGTAAGAATATTTAACACGACGTGATGAATGGAATGCAATTCGGTTCTCCATGTCACGATGTAAATCAGATAACGTCTTAAAAAGTATTAATACATTAATAACTCGGCTCGGTAAAATATGCAATATTCTAGTATTTTACGTTATGGAAAAAAATAAAAATAAGAAACAACTAAACGTGTAGTGTAAAAAATAATTATGATCATTATTTTTGACATTCGTTCGTAGTTCCCAATTCGACAAAGATAGTTTAACATTTTGTTAATAATCTTTTTGAATCGATTTAGTTTCCCGTAAATTATTTTTGCAGCTTTAACAAGTATCATAATAATGGTATGACTTCAATCCGACGTGCTTGGGGTAGTGCGCGTTGATTAAGAAACCTGACGAACGTCGTCCGCGGGCTAATAATTACTTTTATAATATCACTGTTAGGCGTGGACGAAATTCTCATTGTGACTCCGTTGATTCGTTATTTGTATTATTATTTTTTGCATCGTATAGAATAATACACACCACAGACGTACACACACGTGTATGAGCCAATTTTTCGTAATAAATACCGAAAAGCCAATTAATGTATATTGCTGCACGGAGCAACGGTACATTAATGTACATTTCGGAACAAGTGTGTTACATTAAAATATACTCGTAGGTATATGCTAAACGAATGGATAATTCATTTAAAAATTTGGCACAGCAAGCGAATGATAATTTAGACATTATAATTTAATACACTTTTAAATAATTTCGTTGGAGCGTCTTTTTGCGGGGGTCGTCTTGATGGAATAAAAATCGTTCTTCCAGTTTTGCAGTGGCGTATTTACGGGAAGGAGGGTTCCAGGGGTACAGGACCCCTCAGAACAAAAAAAATAAGATAAAAAAAAAAAAAACAGATACATGTTCCTGCAACATAGTTAAGTAATAAGTAATAAGTATATAAATAGTATGTAATGTTCTTTTGACTACGGTTTCCAAGTTCCGGCTAAACATAAAATACGATAAAGGCAATAGATATTAAGTACTCGTATCTTTGAAATATAAACTATCGCACAGAAAAACTGTCATAGACGACTGGAATTTAATTTACAAAATTATATTTTAGTACGTAACGTAAAATATAGTAAATGTATAATATTAAATAAAAGTATACGAGTATGTATTGAACCCCTTTCAAAAACTATATAGGACGTAACTTGTTACAAGCTATCGTAGTTTATATTAATTATGTATAAACTGTGGACTCTCCTCCAGAAAATACGTCACTGCAATTTTTTTGAATATTTGTTGCCCGGTTCGTGACCGATCTTGTTAATACTTTGGAATACATTGTAATATGCGCGAGGAGTCTACAAACACCGAAACAATATTATTATTAACCTCGAGAATATAAAAAGCAATGAAAAATGTTGTACCCCAAGTGGTAGCTGATTAGATCCAATAAAAACAGTACAGTATTATTTCAATCATTGTTATGATATCGTTATGCAATTTAGACTATGGATTCGAATAGAAAATACATCGTACGATATCATTCAAAATCAATACTAAAGAAATAACTTTGAGTTTGTGCGAGAATTATTACACGAGAACTCGCTCCATACACAAAAATAATAAATAGAATAAATAAAAAATGTAAGTACACCAATTGACTGTTATTATATCAATAATAATAGTAACAACAATAAGAAATATTTATTTATTTAAAAGTTTAAACAACCAAAAACGGTTAAACAATACGGTTATAGCAATAGTAATTATTGATTTAATAAAATAATTCATTATATTTTACAATAATAATAAATATAATTTATTATTTATTATTATTAGTTTAATAATTATTCGTACGGAATTTATAATCAATACATCGTGTTCGCTTGCCGCCGCGGTCACTATTTCAGTTTTCCTTAAAAATAGAAACGCATTTCTTATAATATATGAACGAAAATAACTATGCGTCTATCGCCTGTGTGTCGTAATTACTTTAATTATAGCGCGACGGACGGAAGAGGAATTTCTACGAAATGTCGCACGCCTCCGATAAAATCGTAATCGATGGGGTTCGTACGTCGTGCATATGATGCAATCACGTTTGTAAATCTATCTTGTAATAATCTTGTTGTTTAGGTTTGACATTTTTTTTTTTTTCCACTGATAAAACACTGCGTTATTATAACTATTCCGTGTGGTCGAATAATATAGTTTTAGATTTTGCAGACCAGAGCGAAGAAGTTATACGGTTTTTACGACGACGAAGATATTTTTTTCTTATTTTCTTCGAAAACACTTTTTCTCCGGAACAAGGGTAGTAAAATGTTATCCAATTCTTTTGTATACTCTATACACGTCATACCCAATCAATATGAAATTGAATATGTGTATAAATTGTATTTTGGTGAGATAACATTTTTTAACAAAAAAGCCCATCATTCTACGAGAAAATCCTAAACGGAATATGTATTAATGTGTATTAATAATTATTTATGTCATTAATGTGAATCAGTTAAAATACATTTACGTATAAGCAATAAATTACAATTGTTTGATCGGTAAAAGAGCTATTAGAAACCGTTTTATAAGCTGGATGAATTTTGATTTTATAAATAGTAATTGACGAATGCGTCAAAATAAGTAGTTTTTGGTTAATGGATAGTAAAATATGCACAAAAAATTGTATGTTTCCACTTCAATGTCTGCTCGTAGATTGTAGATGTAACTAGCAGTAAATATTTAGTAAATTTTTATAAACGTAACATTTAATTTACATAACTAACTATAGCTTAACAGTAATAAAAACTCAGTTGATTATTATAATTTTTCATTTTGTAATGTAATTAAAAAATTGTACTGTAACATCACGAATTGTGATTAAATATATAAAAAAAAAAATGTTGTATACACAAAATATTTTTGTTATGTATTTAAAAAATGATATTTTATAATTATAAAGGTTATCAAAAATATAAAAAAAAAATCACTTATGAAATGTATAATGTTTATTTATAATTAGAAAGTACTCACAAAATATTGATGTAAGTATATTATACACACGTTCAATAATAATTAAAAATTCATATATTTCATCGACTCAGCAATGTTTATGTTTTTAGAATTAATTATTATTTTTATTATAGTGGTCTATAGTATTGCAATATATAATACTAAAGATGACAAACGTTTTTAGACCGTATAATTTTTTGTTTTTAATATTCTTTCGCAGAAAATAGATTGTAAAATACGAATGCAGTAAAAAATATTCCAAACAGTTGACAACATGTTAACAAAAAAATTATTGTTGATGCTCATAATCAATGGCACCGATAAAAGTTGAATAGTTTCATCATCCATAATATGACCGCAAATTTTATTTATGCGAATTCTCTAAAACGTCTAACAATTTTACAAAGTTTCTAACAATTTAATACATTGAGGGCGGTTTAAAATTTAGTATCGTCACAAATATAATTTGCCATTCTTAATATCGAAATCTGCTCGTAGTCCTCTGACAAACTTTCATTCGTTTACGACCCATTAAAAGTTGCTCGTTGTGTAGACTTAACTTGACCATTTTTGTTTAGGGGGAAACGTTTATAACTTATCTTGGTTTTTCAATGGCCGTTTTATTTTTATGAACATTATATACATATTTATATATTATTATTTATTAAAAGCCTTGTTATAATGGTTAAAATCGAAATTTCCGATTCGTGAATAATTCACAAATTCCATTATTAATGAATAAACAGAAATGAAAATACAGTACAGAACAACATGTGATGTTGCAGTCACGCATTATGAAGTATGTCTAATTTCTAATTAAATAAACATTAATACATTATAGTTTCTGTAAAGTTAGAGTAGCGTTGTACTTTCAACACTTCTATGCTGTTTAATTGAAATTGGGATTTGAATTTTTAATAACCAATCAGATAAAATATGAATGCAATACAGGTTGAACAATGTTGAAGTAGCATTATGTTTCAACAATATCGTGCTGTTGAATAAGTGTTGAAAATTAAATATTTAAATTTTGATAAGAATCAACATTTCTGCGATATGGTTCTAAGAGTATTGAGTTCACGTTTTATATAAAAAAAGTCAATTTCATAATAATACTACTAAAACCTTTGCGTTTTTAACTTTAAACTAAAATTATGATTCAATATGTATTAAATATTGAATCGTCAATATTAATTGACAAATAGACTAACAGTATGTGTTCCATATTAATCAGTGTATTATCGGAGATGGATATGAAACATAGAGAAATCGTTGCCATAGAAAAACAATTTGAACAAAACACTAGACAAGTATATAGTGTTTTTTTTGCAAGAACCGTTTGGTTACATTGAAATTGCAGTGGACTTCTTAGAAAGCTGTTTGTAATAATATTACAATAGCTACAAAAAAATTACAGTGAAACGAAACGAAAGGTCTGCGTTTAATACAGAGATTATCTATCTTCTATGCTTTATAGCAACGATTCTCCAATTTTGGATCGCTAAAAATCTTTTTTTGGGTCACCAATAAATAAAATAACTAGTAACTAGTAAGGTGTTTTTGTAAATATTATCTTCATAACCTTTGTTGAAAATTTAAATTGATAAAAGTTAAGAATTGCCAATCAAAACGTTATATTAATCTTATTAACTTATCACTAATTTTTAATGACTTTATGATAAAAGGATCGCTCAAAATCTTAATAATATTATAGGGGGTCGCGACCTTAAAAATATTGAGACTTCTGCTGTATAGTATAAATAATAGCGCGTAAGAATCCTTGAGGGTTTTCACATAATTTCCACATAGGACTATCCGAATAAAAGCCTATTTTAATATAGAATATATTTATATACAATTTTGTAAATACAATTATTACATTTTGTAGAGAAGCTGTAATATTTAACGCGCAAATTAAATAATATAAATTACAAACGACGGATGCGAAATAAAAATTTGATTTATTTAATGCCATAAAAAGATGTCTCGACTTTTACAATTTCAGTTTTAATAATCTAAGCAAATATTTTAAAATAATTCTTTGAATTAAAAAAAAAAAATAAATAATTTTTATCTATTACTATATTATACTCATGAACTTTTTATGACACTGTAAAATATATAATTTAATCAATCTTCCATTGACAATATTTTAGATAATTACACATGGATTATTACTTATTTTGAAGAAAACAAAAAATACTCGTGCGCGATAGTTGCTAATAGTTATTGTGTTTGACGTTTGTATGTATTTATGTATATATGTATGTATGTATGTATGTATGTATGTTGATATGTATGTATGCATGGGCGCCGAGTATTAGGCTGCTTAAATACCTTAATATTATACATGTTTAGAAATATAAATATAATTTATAATTTTTAATTACCTATATATATGAAATGAATAATCTGCTCTTCTAAAAATTATTTCATCTCTTCTTTATTTATCAAGACAAGGTTTAGCGATTCGTGGCCGCGTTGATATAAACTCAAACATTGAACAATTACATATTTTACGTGCAGAAGATATTACCGAATTAAAAAATGTGCTTTTAAGAACCAAGTTTAAATGGTTATCTCATGATATTCAAAATGAAATATTATCTCTTTTATCTAAAGAAGTACAGTTAAATCTTATCTCTGAAATAAAATATGCTTTTTGTTACTCAATAATATTGGATGAAACACGAGACATTTCCAATAGAGAACAAGTTTCTGTGTGCTTTCGCATCGTAGACAAGAATTTAAATATATCAAAACATTTCTTAGGATTTTTTGAAACTCATTTTACTGATGCACAGACATTATTTAATTTAGTAATTAATGTTTTATCACAATTTGACATTGATATTTCTAAACACGGGGCAGCCAACGTCAGTGGACATATCAATGGTTTACAAAAAAAGAATAATCGATGTTGAACATAGAGCAACTTTTGTTCATTGTACTGCCCACACATTAAACCTTGTTGTGCAAGATACTATGCAGAATATAGTGAACATTCGAGATTTCTTAGCTATTTTACGTTCAATGATATCATTCGTTAAATATTCGCCTAAACGTCAGGCAATATTTAATTCTTTACAAGCTGAACAAAGTATAATCGGTTCATCAAATAATGTTTCATTAAAGCCTTTTTGTCCTACAAGATGGTGTGTTAGAATTATTTCATTAAAATCAATTTATTCTAATTCTAATTTACTTTGTAAATTTCTTGATGAGCTGACCAAGGAAAAAAATGAAATAGGTGCTAAGACTAACGGGTTTTCGAAACTACTTTATAAATTTGATTTTTATTTCGTATGGCAAATCATGATATTTATTTTTGAGAAAATAGAAGTTTTGAATTCAGAACTACAAAAAAAATCTTTGCATTTCGAAGCTGCAAGGTTAAAAATTCAAGCTATAATAATTTCTACAGAATAAAAACGAAAATCAAGTTCTGACCAATTACGGGAAGAAATAATCTATAAATCCGAAGAGCTAGGTTTAGGCCAAGTTAAACAACCTAAGCAAAGAAAAACTCCAAAACGTTTCATCAAAGGGGATCGAGAACATTACTTTGTGTCTGCTAAAGATCAATTTAAAGCACTATTTTTGGAATGCGTGGATATCACGTTATCTGCTCTACAAAACAGATTCCAAAATAATGTCATTGACCATCTCGCAAACGTAGAAAACTTTATAGTTGATCAAAAACAATTAAATGCAGACACTATAACTGAATACTATGGCTGCGATTTCGATGGGGCAAAATTAGTATTACATCGTAATATAATGTTAGATGTTGCTAAGGCAAAACAATTTAAAATATGATCACTGTCAGATACAATTAATTTTTTTAAACAAGAATCTTATTTACAAGATTTAGTTCCAGAAGTGGTTAAATTAATTAAAATTATGCTAACCGTACCAATTTCATCATGTACAGCTGAGCATTCTTTTTCTGCTCTTCGGCGTTTAAAAACATTTTTAAGATCGACTATGACGCAAACACGGTTTAATGATGTAGCATTATTAAATGTACATAAACAAGAGAAAATAGTCATTAAAGTTATTGCTAAAAATTTATAAAGGCAACCAAAGTCAGGTAAAATACTTTTCAGATTTGTTAGAAAATTTAAGATTATAAAATATTGTAAAATTTTTCATTTTAACATTTTTAATTCATTATTATATATTACAAAAAGATTATTTTTGCTTATTTGTATATAATTTGTGTATATTAGGTACATAGTAAAAATATACAAAAAAAAGTTATTAAATGAGTTAACAAGTAATACTTTGTCGAATTTTTATTCTTTTTTTTTGCTTATTACCTATTTAAATCATTTTAGGATTTTGGGCATCCCATGAAAATTGGAAAACCCGGTGTCCATGTATGTATGTATGTATGTATGTATGTATGTATTTATGTATGAAGTATATGTGGACTTCACGACTTATTTTATAGAATGAAATAAAAATGTATATACTCGTGTATAGGTTCTAATAAAAAAATCTGAAACTATTTTTACACAACACTTGAGCAAATTTAAAAGATTTTTGTTCCTCTAGAGGATTTTAGTTAAGTAATGCTGTGGCTTCGAGAAAAGTAATTCATAATGTAATAAAAATATATTGATTTATCAACACATATATTATTATATTATATAACAACCTACGTACATGTATGTACGTACACTTTAAATATTCTCTCTATTAGCTTTATTTTTGTGTCAATTGTATATGTATTTTACTAAGTATTAAGAATGCTTAAGACTTCTCATGTAAACCCGTTTTTCGATAAGAAGTTGCTTGTGATTATGGAACCTCGTAGAGTTAATATTTTCGATATTTAATATTCAATGTTAATATATTTAATATCTGCAATATGTAAAACTATATTTAGTATATACATTTCTAAAATTATTTATCCGCATTAATAATTACGTAATAATTTCAAACAAAAATAATTGATTATGTCATACAACTTTTTATTGTAAAATCGATTTAAATCTTATATTGCTGTTTGAGAAGTGATTATTTTTAAATATTTATTTCACATCGTTTGTGTTACATATATTATTCTGACTAGGTACTAAAAGAAAATGGAATTGAAATGATACGAGAATGTCATAAAATAATTTGGAAAATAACGGAGATATTAAAAGTATAACAATAGTATGTTTGGTTATATTTTTTTTTATGCGCAAAACGTACTTATAAACAGAGTTTAATAACTTACTAAGCACATAATTTATAAATAAATTATATCGTTTTTACTCGTAAGAACCGTCCGACACCAATATCGACTGGAGATTATCTTTATAATCGTAACTTTAACTTTTATTATTTATTTCCCCGCGTGTTTGTTTTATGCCATTTAATCTTGTATTGTTTTACAACCAAACTGTGTTACTCACTCGGAGACGCGGTATCCTAACATTTTTTTTACGTTGAAATTTATTTCGTCTTAGTACAATCACATTAAGGCAAACCGTTGGAGCTGTCAAACAAGTGGTATAAATCAGAACTTTTATTCGTATACCATACATTGTACACATTACGTACCGAACGTGAAACTTGTTTTTCAATTTAGTTCATCAGCACTACGTACACATATCTTACGTGCTGTTCCGAGTGTCAAGTTATTTAAAGTGTACTCGTCGCCACGTTCAATGTTCAATTAAACTTGTTCCTTGTATAAATATAGTACGCGTAAGCACTTCAAGAACTCGTGTAACGAAATGTGTTACGATTCGTTACGATTCGGAATGTAATTTTAATGGGAACTGCAGTGAACTTGAAAATAAAAACGTCGTGGGAGAACAAGTCCATTGGTCAGAGTGCATCCTTGAAGTTAAACGATTCGTGTTGGTCCAGTACAATAGACCCTTTTCAAATGTCAACGGAATGTCTGTAATTAGTTTATTCACGAAACCGGTGCGGCGTGCAACACTTCTCATTGAGAGCTTTTCCGTTTATAATTATTGAAAAATTCCCGGGAGCAGAACGATTATGTATTTATTTGACTATAGTGCGTTCCGCTTAGTGTCGCTAATGATTTTCGCATAAAGCGTCGGAGTGCTAAAGCAAAAAAAAAAAAAATCATCGTATTTCAAATCGTTGCATTACGTGCGGTTAACGATAATTATAGTTTTACTTGTAAATGAAATTTGTACCGGGCGAGGAAAAGTAATGAAAAATGCACAGACGTGCATTTAGAGGTGAATGAGTGCCGGTAGTAGTTGTGCAACGGTCACCAGGTGGGCGGCTCGCGGACAAAGAAAATATAAGCAAACGTCGATAGTGAAATGCATTGGTCTTCACCGGTGGAAGCAGATTACATACTGATCGCCGAGCATATCTAATCGTGGTCGTATCTTAACGTTTGAATAGGTGACCGTCGTCGGCGGAATGTGCCGATTACACGTCGACGGCAGTCCGTCGATTACCGCCGACCGGCGTCGACTTAATTTCCGTTTCAATTACGTTGTTACTCGCTTCGCGTTTGTATTGTTTTTATTTGATTACGGATAAGGGAATAAGAAAAGTTGATTTCGAGAGCGGACAGCTCTTGCCTGCCCGAGCGCACGGAATCGTATTGTTTCGATTGTTTATCGTTCGATTCGCCACCCGACGGTAGCTGTTTTCGATGTTTACAAAGTCAGATCAGTCGTTACGAGACTTCCCACGAATCGTTTGCCGAAACGTTTTCGCGCTGCATTGGAATAACGTTAAGATCGTTCGTTTCGAACACATATGGCCGCCGCAAACTATTCGAAACGTACCAAGTATTGTGTTAACCGATGACCCACGGTGTAGCGCGTAGTATCTTGTGTCCGTGTCCGATTTCGCGAAATTAGCCTGCGCGCGTAATGAGCCCAGTCAAATACGTTGAATATGTTATAACCAGTGTTGAGCCCAGATAACTAAAATTGTATCAAGATAAAGATGAACTAAAAATATTTTATCTGGTTAAAGATAAAGATAATTTAATTATACTTTTGTCTAGATAAATTCGAGATATATTGTATACTGGTAATAACCATAACCAATCAACAATATGGTTGTGATATTTTCCAATTCGGTATAGTTACAACAGACTACAGTAGAAGTATTGCAGATTGAGTAGGTAACTGTAATATTCAATTAATCGGTACAAATTAGTATAATTCAACAAATTGTACAATTGTACAGTAAATAGTGAACCTAATAACCGCAGACTATTGATACTACCTATATTTTATAATTGTTTTACTGAAATCATAAATAAATTATTATATTAGTAATAATAACATAGAACTATTCAAGTGGTTGGATAACAAATCAGTGTACATGCTATCTTCTTGCACTCTTCAAATAATGTCTATGCAGTAGAAAGACAAATGAAAAATTGGAAGAAAGTATTACTTCCTTAGTTCTAATTGGTTACAATAACATGAATAATGTGTTTGATCAGATGAAAGCATCGTATGGAATACCCACGTATAAAATCCAGATAATGTTAGCATTTAGGCTGTTTTTCATTGTATAGTTATTGTAAATTATTTTATATTCAATCAAGAAGTAAGATTAGAAACGATTTCACTAAAAGACATACGTTGGAGGGTAGTTGATGGAATATTAGCTGCAAACAGCTTCAAACGGTACAAACAAGTACCCCATACAAGCAACACAAAATGTACACAAACTATATGCTGTAACAGAAGTACGATTTGAGAATTTTGTAGGTAAATCGACCTATCCATGTTATGTTTAGAAGATGTGCACTATGCAGCACAAAATAACAAAAAAGGTGAAACAGGTAACATTTCATTATGTTTGGGGGATAATAAACCGTTTTTAATTGTCATAAAAAAATTAATAAAAAATTACTTATGTTATTTTAGGTTTCATTTTATATAAAAAATATTTTTTTATGTTCAAGTTTGTTACTAACCAAGGTAATAAGATTCACAATGATTAACTTTATTTTATTATTAATATTTGTATTGTAATTTGTTTTTATTGCTATAAAAGTTATTTACTTAGTTTGTTTTCATGTTTGACAAATTATTTTAATTGATCTTAACATTATAAAATAATAAAGATTTATATTTCAGTTGTAAGGAAGGTAACTGTTACAATTTTTACCACATATATTTGTGATATTGAGTGGTAAATAATGCATATTAGTAAATATGGTAAGCCACCTGATTTAAGTACTAGGATCTAATTATTTTAATTTTAACATATTTTTCTTATAATATGATATTTTAAAATAAGTACTAAAATCAAAATTAAAAATATTTAAAGAAAAATCTCGTGTAAGGGTAAATTAAATTTTTATTACAAAAACTAAATTAGATCATGAAATAAATAATTTTTAGCTAAATAGCTAAAAAAAAAAAACATTTATTAGATTTACAACATAAAAGCATTTCAAACACTTCATCGCCAAGACGATTACATCTAAGAGTTAACACTTATACTGCTTTGCTGAAAAGTCTTTCAACTGGAGCTGACGACGACAAAGTTGTGTTATATTTTAGAAATAATTCAATAAATGAATTTTATCGAACGATTCATCGAATTGAGTGGTAATGTCCACGGGACTGCAGCTGGTACTTTAGACTTCAGTAGTGCAGTGGCCAGTGAGTACTATATCAGTATCATATTTCATAATATGTTATTTGATTACTTCCATGTTTTTTTGAAACAAACATATTATACTTTAGACTCTAAAAAAATTTAGAATGGCTAAGAATAGCAAAGAAATAATAAGATATTTTATAAGATAAGCCAAGAAGTTGGCGATTGTTGTTACTCTAAAGTTTTTAGAGTAACAACAATCGCCAACTATCGATAAGATATTCTCCTGAACAAGCGATGGTAAACACATCAATGATAAATGAGAATAGGTACTGAAATAAACGCTATTTTTCGTGATATTTGTGTTGCCTGTACCACGAATTATTCCGATTAGCAAATAGTGATTACTGCATAGAACAAATGCAATAAATAACGAACAAACATGTCTACTGTCCAACGCTAGTATGGACAAATTTTCGGAAAACTGAACAACACCTTACGATCACGAATAATTTATCTAATCATTTGGATGAGTGATTTTTTTTTTTTTTATCTAGCATCGTTTTCGTGAATAATTTTCAAGTGTTTATTTTTTATCAACCAGATAAGATAAAGATGGGTAACAAACATTTTTATCTGGATAATTTGTCCAGATAATCCCAACACTGGTTATACCTGCGCGTACGCGGTGGATCGTTTCGAACGAGTACGTCTCTATCCGTACGCGTGCATAATGTGCACCGGTTACGTGAAAACGGGTCGTGGCCGTCACACTGCAGCCGACGCATGGGTTGTGTGATGGCGCGCGTGTTCGAATTGTGATCGTGCGTTCGTTACCGTTCCATAGGTACAACGCGTTCGGACATACGGCGCACGTACTACGGAGCGAGTCATTAGTTACACCATTACGACGTTTAAGCCACTGGGGGAGGGGGGGGGGGTCATCGTGTGTCGGATGATTAGTCGCGAGTATTTTTCTCCGTTATAATAATAACGAGACCGGTGCGTTTGAAATGGGATACGTGACGTCGTCGCGGGATGGACGTGAAACATGAAAGGGAAGATAATATTCGCCTCGCGAAAACCCTAAGTCATAACTGGAGATCGGAATTATATTATTTTGTGTATTTTTTTAAATTTTTTTATGATTCCATGCAGCCGGACGGGGGTTTCAAGTCCTTACAAATCGTGGAACGGGTGTACTGACGGAAAAAGTTTTTTTTTTTTTTTTTTTTTTTTTTTTCGTTGCATATTTGACAATATTTCAAGATTAAAGAATATTTTCCGTGTTAAAGAATATTAGAGAGTGTATAGATTAATTTTATAGATTTTCGATGTTCATTGTTGCAATGGTGTGAATACAATAAATAATGTGTAGGTGCGATAATATTGATGTTGATTTTTGAAAAACGTAGCAAAAGTTTTCAATGAAAATAATGAAGTAAGTACTACAAATTATAGATATTTTTTCGTCGGTTATTACGACTGATCTGCAGCATGGTTCTTTGACTTCAGTTGACGATAAACGTTCTTTCGGTACATACGAAATCGTTTTAAACGGACCAATGTGACCCCGGAATACACGGAACAAAATATTGTTGTTAACCGTTTACAAACATTTTCTTAATAAAAAATATATCATTAATCTAATTTAATAAGATAATTCAAATGTTATCTAAGTAAATATAAAATTATTATATATTATTGTATTTCTTGTACTATGTACTTTATTATTTTGTACATAAAAGCATATTTTTAAATAGTGGAACATGTAAATGCACATTAAATGCAAATTTTATGATAAATTTTAAAGAATAATTGAGGAATATTTTCAACTTTTTAAGAATATATCAACATATTATTTTGGCTATTTTAAGATAATATAATTCTGGCCTCTAGACGATGACCAGTGAACAGTATTTCGATGATGATCGACGCGCGAATGGACAACTGGCGTAGCAGTATTTTTCGCTGTTGCGCAGCGTTATAGATTTAATGTAAAATAAACCGAAACGCGTCCAAAGTTGTAATTGATTCATATAATTACTGGTTTAATTTAATTTTTGATACTTTAATTCCGGGTGCTTGTGACATTTTAAATCGTGCGTAGGCTCTCGTTATCCGACGTGCGTAAACCGTTGCAGACTTAACCATTTTAAATTGTATTTTACGGCCTGATACGGCTCGTGCTGAACAATTCGATATTGATGTTGGTTTTCAACGGGACAACTAAATCCTATCGTACCAGTACATACTCGTAATTCCGTACGAAACGTACACGTCTGCCTTATCGTGCGACCCTTATACAGGCGCAAGAACATTTACAAAAATCACCACTATTTATACGAGTGAACTGTACACTGTTTTCCAAGTTAAAGAATTACGTCGCAATACATCCTAACGAAAATCTGGAACGGATAATTGTTGAAACACGAACAGATTTTCTGTAAAATACTCAACATAAGCTGTACATCGTGCACTGCAAAACATTGTGTTCGGGTACTTTTTTTTAATTATTTACAAGTATTATTATTATATAATAATTATTTGAAACTGAAATTTTTCACAGTCTAGTACACTAATACACTATAAAAAATCAGTTTTCGGGAAATTATTCTTTTTTTTTTTCAAACTACATTTGGGTCGCAAATAAAATATTCACATCTAGTGTTTTTCTTTACATTATACATATAATAATTATTTAAAAATAATAATAATAAAACAAAAAAAAACAATTTTAAGCCACGTTTTAATTATTATGAAACACAGAGGTAATGTTTATTTTACAGAGTCGTGATGGAACATGGAACCCTTGATAAAAATTATTACTCTACACACCCTGTGAAAGACTTCTGAACACGTCTATGCTGACTTTATTGCTTTTATTGTTATTATCGATTGCATATTACTTATTATGTCCAACAGTTTTCAGAATTATTTTTATCGTAATTCGCGACTGTCGTCGGGAAGTGATAGCTAACGTAAAATTAGAAAACAGAGCATCAATAATGTATTATTATTACTACTACATACTTATGTTCAACGTTATTATTACACGGTAAACAAATTCAAACAGACTTACCTCTACTCCAGAGAAGTAATATGAACTTCTAATCTATTAAATATTGCCAGCATTTTGTATATATAGGTCCTTTATTCGGTACTTGTTAAAGTTTGTTTAGTTATGCATGCATTATTATGTAACTATATAAAAAATTATAAATAATGAATATTTTTCATAATCGTTCATTATTATTGACATGTTTATGTTTGTATTAAATCACTACCGTGATTTGGATTCTTGAGGCCCCGGACACTGTAAAGTGTTACGTTTAGTTCTGACGTGTTTTCCATTTAAACTTGTATTTAATTTTTATGAAGTGGTTCAACTACCGATCGGTTGTTAAACTATCTACCAATCCAATCATAGCTATGTGAACTAAATCGAGTACTTGTGTTAACCTATAAAACACTAGTACTCAATTTATTATCAATAGTTTCGTCTATAATACAGGTGTAGACTGTATCGTCAACTAAATTGTCGCTGATTATGATACTCAATAGCCATTTATTTATAGCATTCCTATCGCAGCCCGCGCTATTTTAAAATACGATTGTATTTATTTATGTGTTGCTTGAAACGATTCAGAATAATTAGATCGAACAATTATTCAATTTTGCTGCAAAAGCTACTGTACTTTGGCACATCAATTAAAAATTGACGCACAAAACGTAAAATTTAAAAATAAATAAAATTATTTATAATATATTATCTATGATCGTTGATAGTACAGTATGAGTATAATAGTACGTATACAAATCTACAGCAGTGTTTACTGGCTCTAGTGATTTGTGACACTACGCTTATAGACGGACGTAGGTCTAGAAAAACTGATATTTTGAAATACTACGTCATACAATAACGATTTTATTTATGTACAGATTGTTACGTGCAAATCGGTTACAATTAATAGTTGGAGCATTAGTAGGAGTTAGAAGTTTACTGGGTAGAATAAGAGTACGTATACTTGCACTTTTTAAAATAAGTATATCTAAAATACTGATGAACAATATTATTTTCAAATCATAATAGATACTCAAATTTACTTAACACCCATCCAACCGTTTGAACAAGCCTTCTTGATACACGGGTTCGGAGCCACTGGTTGTAATCACATACGAAATACATATTACGTTATGAATTCACATTAGTAACGAGGTGTTGTTGATGGACAACTTCTTGATCCGTATTGGCCTCGTCATTATTAGCGTATCTACTAACGATTTTATTTACTAATCGAACGTGGAAATTACAATAAAATGCAAATCGCAAATGATAAAAAAGTACACTCGCTAGTGCCCAAATCGGTATCGCGCCGCACTTGGAAGTCTGAAGGTATTGCACGTCCGTCGATAAATAATCGTCCATACATTACGCATTGGTTTGCGGTCACGGGGTTTCGCAAAGCGATGGAAAACGGTGGTTGGGTACATAAGTACTATGTGTTACATACGGTGATAAATGTCAAACGTCAGTTGACGAATTTGATTTAGATTTCTGTGCAGGTTTAGATCGACTATGGTGGCACTTGCAGTTTATTTGTACATATTTTTATTTCCCCCCACCCACATCCACCGAACGGACTGTTTTATTTTCCATAGCACGACAAAAATACGCACGACGATATTATATCATAAATATATAATCACGTGTGACCTTCCGCGCGATAATGTAAATCCGCCACCGTCACGGGAGAAGAAAAAAAAAATAAAATGTACATAAATCGTGTCGTCTCGGATTTCTCCTCCGTCTTAACATAAAATTAACATAATACACGACAAGCTTGCACTAGATTTTATACCGCGGCGTCCTAATATATAACGGATGCGTCTATACAGTGTAAGCTGGGTGTATAACGTTTTCGTCGCTCGTCGGCAGAACTGTAGTCACGCGCGTGACGCGGTATGATATTTTGTACGTGGATTTCGTTTGAGACTCGACGGGTTTTTTTTTATAGCTTTTGCTCGGCGGTTTGCCGGTAACGTAACCACTACGACCGAACCCGACGGCTGAAGCGAATGACGTGCGATCAATGCCGGATTTTTTAACGGGGTTGCATTGAGTGCGCCTCAAGCTCTAAGGGGTTTTTTTTTTTCTATAAAATAATGGACTGATCTCTAAAACGAAAATCTAAAATCGTCAGTTTCGTTTCTTTTTTTTTTTTCTTTTTCTTGCTCCGAATATATTTTGATTTTATGTTGTTGCTTTTTTAATCAAACGAATTATGGGCATGGATATTTGTATATACGTCGAGAAAATCAAGGAGCCTCCAATTGGTACTCGCACCCCGGGCTCCTGAGACATAGATCGGGTACTGCATACCTCTTCATCAGGTACCGTAGACAAGACTACGTACGCGACGACGATGTGACGATGCTACCTTGACGCTGCATAACCATAACATATTCGCAAAACAATGTCAACCGCGTCGTACGTTTGCCGGCTCATTTTCACCCGATCGTTTTCGTCCTACGAGACGACGACGGTACCGCAGAGATAGTGGGCCGCCATCGGTCGTACGCGTCGTTTGTTTATAAACAAGTGCGTTCATATTATTATTACACAAACGTGCCGGCGACCAAAAGGATTAGGATTTAACGTATCTGGATAAAAAAAAAAAAAAAACAGTGAGAAAAAAAGAGCACGTGCGTTTGCGTGCCCACTAACCGCTTAACTCATCCGCCTCGGCCCGGTGGATGTGCACTCGAAAACCGTTTTGATTTCAACAACAGTAATCAGTGATTACCAATCACCTCTGCTAGCGTAATATTTGCACAGGCGTGTATTGTGGTTGGTTATTTTTTTCACAACGAACGCGCTTCTTAATGCGCGTCCAGATTAGAGCATATTTATGGATACCTTGTATTTGAAATCGAACGCATGCTCGTGCGTGGCTAAATTTTTCTAAATACCGCGTACGTCGTGTGCTGCGCTGTGCGTTGTGCGCCGATTTGAATATGCGGCGAATTTTGAAGTATATTCTCATAGTTGTGATTTGATTGTACAACTGAATACAAGCGCTTTTTTATAGTCTTGCTTTTTTCGGTTTTAAAATGTCAGAAATTGTACAAGTTGACCTCAGAAAAAAAACGCCGAGAAAGACGACGGTGGATGACAAACATGTATCGAAACAAAGCTGAACGAGGAGGCTCTTCATTATTAAGAACAATCCTTTCTGATGAGAGTACGGGTCACTAAGAACTTTACTCGCATGGCACAAACGGATTTTGAGTTTTTGTTAAATTTGGTTGGACCCGAAATTGAAAAACAAAACACTTTTTTAGGACCAGCAATATCTGCAAGAGAAAGATTGTTATTGACACTTTGTTTCCTTGCCACAGACGATTCTTATACTAGCTTACAATATCCCACACCGATGTGTTCGTGAAACCGTTTCAATAAAATACAATTTTCTAAACGGTTTTTTACGGTTTATTCAAGCCATTACGTCGTACGTAGTAAATATTTATGTTGGTTGTATGCATAACATACGCACTCTGTACACATATATAAAATGTATGCAATTTACGCATTTACATGGTCGTAACTAATCAACGTTCTCTATTGTTTGTATGTGTAAAAAAAAAGCAAAAGCAATCAGCTAATTTATACGAAATGGTCGAGTCTTCGATATGCTTTGATTCGTGTAGGTAATTATTGAAGTTTCGTTCTTTCCTTTAAAACGGTATCCATCTTCCAAACCGTTAAAATTGTTTAAATTATTCCATATAACTTGAAAAAAAAAATTTACTACAATACATATGGTATAGCCATTTCCTCGAGCTCATATAAGTTTAATATGGCCGGTAATAAACGTGAGGCTGCGGATAATATGAATCGATCGAATAATAAGCAAAACAATGAATACATTAAACTTTATTGTAAATTATCCTTGCTCCAAAGTTTACGTTTAGACGTAGGTACCTAACCGTGTTAGGGTCTGAAAATAGTTTTCATCGCACTTTGAAATTTTCTGACTTTTGGGTGTACCCATATTATTCTCTTCGATAGTTCTATTAAATTGTTAACATAATTTGTTAATTTTCTGGAAATTATATAGATGTTTCGGATAGGTACGTCTTGTAAGAAATAAATGGTTTCAAGTTTTTTTTTTTCTTTCAGGCGGAACGCCCATTTAATAATCGGTTTTTAACTTTTATTTTATATAAGCCTATTAATCCAAATATGGTGACTAGAGGAGTAGTATATTTTCATGAATAAACATTTGCCTGGAGTTGAAAATTATTTGAGATTAATTACAAAATGGTAACTTAAGGGCTACTTTAAATTAAAAATATTTCGTTCGCCGCGGTACCCAATCACACGATTATTCAAATAATGAATATTTTTATACCAAATTACGTTGGGTCAACGTATTTATAACTATAATGTGTTAAGATGCGTGATGTTATCTACTCATATCCGTTTAACACGTTAACAGAGATGAATATTAATTGGTAGTTATATAATATACATATTGTCGTGTTTATATACAAATCGAATGTTTCACACGAGTTTGTTCTTGGAAGTATTCAACTTGTCTACCTTATGTCCTTGTTGGGCATTTAATAATTTTAGTTGTATTTCAAAACTTTAAATGATCACTACAAAAACCACTAGATTTTTGATTATTATTATTGTTATTTAGTTTTTTTTTTTTAATTTTGAGCACCGTGTACGGTTAACACATGGTTTTTAAAACATTCACACGTCTTAAATATGACCGTGAAAGTGTTATTTCAAATGTTCCCATTGTTACGTGTACAACCCTGCACAGTAATAACCGTTGTCCGATTATAACAATACGAGAGCGGCTCGCGTGGACGTTTATTCGCAAAGGCCGTCACTGTTTGCGGGCCGATACACACTCTGTGAAGTGGCGCCCGTATGACACACGTTGTGTCCATAAATCGTATAGTTCATGTTTTGTATAAAACTTTTATTCGTCATAATTTATAACGTTCGCGTCATATCATATGAAACCGAACATCGAGTCCTTTGTGTGGCATTCATCCACATGCGCTTTTGACAAGTCCGTTCACTACACACTCGCGTCATCATACGCACATCAATTAAAGGTTACCATTGACTGACTCAATGGTGATCAACGTTCAACGATGACATGAATCGAGTATGATATAAGTAATATTGTGGTATTATGTTACGAGTGAAAGGAGGGAGGATAAAAAAATGTGGAGTATTTTTGTAACGATTCTTTTCGATCGAGTAACTCCTGGTTACGTGAATCATTATTCTATTAAAACGTTTCGGAAAACAGCGAGTTAGTTTGTATATCTTAATCCGATCATTGCTATGAAAAATTATATTATTCATTATTGTTATTACCCTTTGATAACACGCGACTCGAGCTCCTCTATTTGTGCGATTCACTTAGGAAAATTACTATTATTACTATGATACAACTGCAGCGTTCCTTTTTTCTCCCATTTTGTAATTATTTATTATTAATAACAATTTATTATCATAATGATCGTCGGCCCGATATTAAATTTACGTGGTCAACAATGTCGATGTTATTTTATTGAGACTTACGGTATACAATACACATTTTTTTGAATAATTCAGTGTGACGTCCGGCGTTTCATCACTTTCTCTGTTTATCTTAATACCTTATCTATTTAACATTGTATTATGCACGTTTACACGTTTTTGATATTCGCGTTTGGACATAAGCTTAATCTGTCTGATGAAAGATAATTCAGAAAAACCTATTAAAGTACCGATAATAATATTCGTAAGAAAAATAATTTCTAAAACATTTATGATGTAAAGTATTTTACGAATACTCATTAAGTATTTGAATATCAATTCTTGAATCACAAATATTTTTTCCGAACAAAATGAAAGTGTGCGGTGAATTTATCTCAGAAGTACCTAAACCAAATAAACGGGTATGTATTTATTGTGTATTATGATAGCACCATCAATAACGTCTCAAGAACTGAAAAGATTATTATTATAGACTTTATTTTATTCTTTTTTTCGAAAAAAAAAAAAAACAAAATGGGATGAAATGGGTTTTACAGTATTTAAACTCGAATGTATTTACATTTCGTTAAAAATGCTTATTAAAATTATTCAGAACACTTCAAAGGTACTTCCGAAAAATTGTGTTTAGAGTGCCGCAGTAGCATCACCGAAAAGTATTTGAATACCAGTATCCAAACAACACTTGTATTGGAATACATTAAAAGACTGAGTTTTAACATACGATCGTGCACGGTTCGGTCGATGACGGAATAGATTGAACAATCGGATACCGATATCATACTATAGGTGTATACCGGCACAACACGCTTTTTACTATGTGTTCGACGCCGTTTTGTACACTTCCATGCGTACGATTTGAATAAAACACACTATACAGTCACGTACATCGCTTTTGTGCAACGTTATAATATATTGTTTTATAGTGGTGCACACCGGAGTGCACTTGCGTGCACGTATTCAATTGCATATTACCTATGTGCACGACGGCGGCTATCGCAAGCAGTGTGAGCAGGGATTGTGTTAAATCCAACCGAAAACATGGGTAAGGTAGGATTGCACTTGTTTCAGTCGAATGGCTGGATCGGAAAAATTTAATATTTGTCGAACTACACTAGGTTCAAGTAAAATGTTCGAAGAATAGACTTAATTTTGCAGTATCAAACGAATAATAAACTTATGTTTTTTAATCAAACCTAACGACATGTCGCGACATTGTGTTTTCAGAGACTTATCATTTGAATCAAAACGTAATATTATAAAATATTTTATCTTAATTCAAACGATTAGTCGTTGAAAATACAGTATCATTGGATTTAATATAAGTGTACACGAATATCACGGTTTTTTGACCAAAGTGAATTTGGACGTTGAACTATTGTATTTTTATTCCAGTGAAGTTAAATACAAATAATTTAGATAAGGAGTGCGATTACTTACTTCTGAAAAAACATCATCTAACCTTGTTATAACATTTCAATTATCAGTCTTAATATTTTTTATTTAAACTAGAATTATATTTGATAATGCGAATGTAATTGAAATAATAATAATAAAAAAGAAAATTCAAATATATAAACATGTCTATCGACGGATAACATCAATGAATACACGATACCAGTTTACAATGTGTAGATGATTTTGGTCGAATTACACTTATTTTAATCGAATTGCATTTGAATTTAAAAAAAAATATTTCAACAAAAATATTATGCGTTTGAAGAGATATTATGTTTATAAAACACTAAGTTCTCTTTCTAATTGTAAGCTTAGAAGTGACAATAATTTTAATGATTGACATGGTTAAAAATGATCTTTTTATTCATACTATTTTGTTAATATATTATTGATATTTATTACATTTTTTAAATCTCAAAACTAATTAATCAAATAATTCAAAATCTAGTAATATCTTAGTGATATAATTAATTAAATTGTCAAATATTATTACAATCATTATTATAATTTTTTATCAACTTCTTTCAATAATTTCTTGTAGTAATAACAAATATAATTCAAAAAATCTTACCTGATAATAAGCTTTTGAGCATAATGAGTTTAAAAGTAAATTAAAATGTGTACAATTATTGTACATGAAAAATGTTCAGATATATCTAACAACATGGTTATAACTATTTTTATGCACATACACGTGAACGTTCATAGTGGAAAGCCGTTTAAAGTTTTAACTCCTTTTTGGAACGAGTGCAGTTCGACTATTTTTATTTTTCTGTAATAATAAGGTAATTAGTGCGATTCAATCATCTTGGAGGGGACGTTATATTGAAAACGAGACGAAAAATATTAACAACAATCAAATGTTCTCGGATGAGGGTAAAAGCGTGCCCAGGTTCAATATTCAGAACAGGCCCGGTCATAGGAATAATTTGTATAATGTACTTTTTTTTAAGCGATTTATTAAAATGTACTTGTTAGTCAACCATAATAACTAATTATAATATTAATTTAGAAAAGTGAATTATTCTATTTTTCATTTCGACGTAACCTTTGTAGAATCATGCAACAATTTCGAACTAAACTTTCTTTCCATTGATATTAACGTTAAATTATGTAGGCGTGCAGTATTCATATATATCCGTAAACACGTTTTGATTATTTTCTTTGTCAATAAACTTCTTTTTGTTTATGTGGAACTTACCGACTTACCTAACCTTCACGCGTCCAGTAATTAATTTATTTTACTCAAATGACTTTCTTAAATCGTATATTTATTTATAAGAATCCATAATATTCGTCCTTAATATTTAACCTTTGGCTCAATACTTTATTCGAAAAATACCCATCATCTTTGTATAACAAAATCATTATTACAAACATTGATGTCAAATTAAATACTGATATTCAGGTGAAGAACTCAAAATTATTCATATAATATAATATATTATATAATATTGATACCTTTTGTTAATTTCACTCAAGTGTTTTTTATCATTTAATAAAGAAATATTAGAATTTAAAGTCCAAATTTCAGTTTTTCATTAATTTAACTTATACATTCGCAGATACACTTTTTTTTTTGTTAGAAGCGCTCGATTAGATTCATTTTAAGCTTGTTCGGAGCACAAAATATATTCGATACTTGGGTACCCATTTATTCACTTTCAATATTCGGTGTGTTTGATACAAAAGTAAAAAGCATATAGTTCTTAAATTTAAAAACATTTAACTTAAAACGCATGATTTGAGTTCAAAATCAAGGTCCATCAGTGTCTATCGGGCCTACCCACCGGACACGTCTGTGGAGACGCTGGTGTCTGCCAGGACGATGATCACGCCGCGTTCGCCGACAGCAAATATGATTTTCGATGTTATCGCGCGACCTACGTATTTCTTCACCCGCACTCCACGGCCATCGATGACGATAACAACGGCAACTTACGACGATGACGATTCAGTACACGTACAAGCACGTACACACAATTTTGGAACGATGTAAAACTATTATTTTACAATCACAAACATGAGGTACCCGTGTACTCACGTCTACTAGACACACAGCATACCACCCTGGTCACGTAAAAAGTAAACCGACGACAGTTTTAATGAATAACATTTTACCGATACGAGTGTGTGCGCGTGTGTTTATATGTCAATGTGTCTGTACATGTTTATGTACGCGTACTTGTTACTTTTACAATCGAATCACTATTGGACGGAACTAAGTAATTCTTTGGAAAAAATATTTGTTAAACAAAAATATCGTGAAAAGCAAAATATAAGAAGGAAAAATAAAACGCATGAAAACACATTTTTGCAATAGAAAATCTATACAAATAATAATATGTAATGTGTAATAAAAATAAAAATAATAATAATAATAATAATAATAATAACAATAGTAATGGTAATAATATTGTACAGTGTTTTTATAATAATAGTATTATTATAATAATCCACAATGGATAGCGTCGAAATCAACTTTCAGTTTGTGAAACTTTAATTCACCATATTATTGAAAGCTCTGATTCGCAAATACTATTATAATTCATAAAAAAAAAAAAAAAATCGGTCCATTATAATGAAAATGTGGTTCTATATAAAAAAAATTTGTTTTGTAGAGAACTCCGTTAAATAGACTACAAATGATACTGTGTCGTGTAGCTCTTATATATATATATATATATATATATATATGTGCACGTGTATTATTTATGCAAAACCAACGACGGGTAGCACAGTCGGATAATGGTTAACTGCTGTCTGTAATTGAATTATCATTAAAACTAGTTTTGCTTACCGCGCGCGTACGATTCTCGACCGGGCTTTAGACATCGGAATAATATTAATAATAATAATAATATTCCGTCCGTAGTGCAAGTAGGTATCGGATATGATTTACGAACGCTATATTATCATTTTTGTTTTTCTTCTCGATCATTTTTTTTTTTTCTTTAACACTCGTATGGATTATGCCCGATATGTAATATTTTAGCGTACGGTGAATAAATTCTCTAAGTAATTATTGTTACAATTATTACTATTATTATTATTTCCGTCCGCGGCGCGTTCACTCCCCCTCTCCTCCCCTTGTTTCATAAAAGTCGCTCGGCAGACGAGGCACTGTTTTGCCGGGACGAAAACGAAATAAAAACACATTAAAATCATGTAACGGGTACCGCAGCAGATACACGATAATACGGCGGAATAAAATAATTACAACCGACCACTTGTGCCCCGTCGACAATCATTATGTCAAATACGTCGTTGTACCAGTCATTCGATTTTATGATGCCCTAAAATGTTTCAATAATTTGCTCGTAAATCAACGTTGGTTACGCATTCCCATGAGTGTGCCGTACATCAAAAAATTTTACACCGCGTCGCCGGCCGTTGTTGTTTGTACACATTTATACGTTTTTTTTTTTTTTTTATTATTATTATTATTTTTTTTCTTACTTCTTCGTTTCCGCGATCGAAAACTCGTTTTTCGGTCGGTCCGTAAAATGTTACTCGACGGACACCACGGCACCATACGGTGCAGCATATGATGTACCTAAGCGCATGTTTATATTATTTATTGAAAGGAAATCACGCTCGATATGGCGACCGTTGCCGACGATTTGAATTTATTGTGTTCCGATAAATTATTCAAACGTTCGTGCGCGTGCATGTTAATTCCGTTGTCCGTACGGAATCGGAATCGATGAACGGTAACGCGGTGAACACACGTCGAGGCTGTTGAAAGCTGTTTGTTTAATCGTGCACTAGTGGCACCGATAAACGAAATAGAGCACGATTTCTTTCCAGAAGTCCGTTTCCAGTTTTGAGAAAAATATAAATTCGCTTTGCTTCTTAGCCGCGTATTTCGTGGTGAACAGTGTGAGGTTTTATTTAATTTTTAATTTTTTTTTTTTTTTTTCGTTACTCTACGGTTTCGTTGCGTTTTTGGAGTTTAAAGGAAATTAATTTTGTATTGTACACTAAATAAACAGTACAACAAATCGAAAATACATTTCACACAAGGCCAAGAAAAAATAACACGGAATTCAAACATGTTTTCAAAGTTAAAATCGAGGCTTTTAGCACCGTGTGAGTAGTGGGTCACGTTTTGAAGTGTATACTCGAACAACGTTTGTGTAATACTTTAACTCTATATTTCTTTTTACTTACTATCCATGTATGCGTACGCTGGGTATAATGAATATTACACTGCGTGTCATTAAATAACATAAGTTTAAACATAAGTAACGTAAGTTTAAATGAAACGGTACAAATAGTGTAATAAAAAGTAAAAATATCCGAGTTGAAAAAGAATACTAGAAAATAGCGACGAAAAATAAAAAAAACATTTGTGTATGGTTATACCGACAATATTTCATACATTCATATGTTAATTTCGTAAGTCACCACTTGGTATATATTATGAAAGTAATTCTAGATTTTTGTAAAATTCTCGTTACATTCTCGATAATTTAAAAATGTTTGTATCTGCGATGCTTTAGGTTAGGATTGTAGGATAAGTCTAAATAATTGGGCATACTTTCAGAAATTAATATTCCATATTCAACGAAGTTTATTTACATTTCTACACTCAACAAGTCTTCCTAGGTATATTAAAATTAGTTTCGGATTTTTTATACCTTTCAGTGATGAAATTGCTATTAATGATTTTAGGTATTATAAACACTCAGGTATATTTATAAAAACTGTATTCTTTATTGGTATACACTTGTTTTCATTCGTACTTTCCATTAGACAATGGGTCTAATTTGTTTAAGAAAATAGATTCCATATTTACCTGTACTGCATTGCTGTAATTCAATATTGATTCAACTTTATTAAATGTAAAATTGTTTTTACAATATAAATTTAAAATATGTAAAAAACGATTTGTTTGTGTTAACCACTATTCATATTATATTTAAATGTGTACTGGAAATAAAAATGGATAATTATACAATATTTGCAGTAGCTCGTATTGGTTATTATTATAATTTTTGGATATTGATCAAAATAATGATAAAATTAAATTAATATTATATATTAAAAATAAATAATTAACCTTTAATGAACTCTATAAGCTGCATTTACGGTCAATGAAATATAAATACAATACACCAAGAAAACGTTTTCACTCAAATGTTATTTAAATTTTTTTGTTGATGACATGAATGTATCTAATTATGCAACCTAAATTCTGAAAATGTTATTTTACATATCGTTTATAACAAAACTTGACGGAAAAAATAAATGTTTACACACTTACACAAATATTTTACACATTACATTTTTAAATAATATAATTATAATATGATCGATAACTTGTCAGATATACAATAATGAATAAAATATACGTTATATTATACATTAGTAATGTAAAATAAAATAAATGATTTTACATCAAAACTGTTTCTGACATTTTAATTTAAGTAGGTTACTTAACGCTTGGGAATTTTTTATAACTCACATGCCAAGTACATAATAGTTAAATTTATACACTACAGTCCGTTGTCTATTAACACGGAAGTGATATCTCGAATAATGTTTATATAGGAACGAATTTTAAAAATTGTCTTAAGTTTTTAATTTTTATAATAAAACTAGTAAAATTTATATTTTATAGATATAGTTGTATTTCATACCAACGTGTAGACTTACAAAAGTGTTTCAATACCAGGAGCAAAAAGTAAAAACGTATAACATGATTTACATTAATACATTAATAGTCCATAAAACATTATAATAACTACGAGCTGAGTTAGGAATATGTATATAAAATGTATTAAAACAGTATAAGTATTTTAATCTTTAAAAACAGTAAAATTATAATTTTAGATGTGTTATTATTAAAATAACAACGATTACACATTAATTAGTTGTATCTAATACGTAGTAGAATTTAGAGATCGAAATGCGATAGAGAAAAGCCCTGCAGATATGATTTTCGAAAATACGCCTGTAGTTACATAATATGTATCGTTTTACAAAATAGTTCTGGTAATGATACCACCTATCGGGTAAATCTCAGAATTATCTATTATATGAAAATAATATCTCAATAATATTAATGTAAACGTGTTGTTGTTCGTGTTTTGTTTATTTATGCACAAGATTGATAATTAATAATGTAAACCTATGTTTTCGTCAATATTTTAACAATTAGGTTTTAAAAATTTAAAAATTGTTGTTATTCTGTAATAACGAATTAAAAATATAATTTTATAACAAAATTAACGTCATTAGAATGCGAGCTTAAAACATAGGCCCCTACACGATTAATAATATTGAGCCAATACAATTGTGTCAATATACATTTTTCCTAAACCTTTCAATATTATATAATACTTAGTAAATAATATTTGTTGGCTATTTCATATGTACAATTTAAGACGTTTAGCTTAATGCGTATTTATAAAGGCAATCAATGTAGTGGCATTTAACACTTATATGTTATAAATTATTATTGTTTGAAAAATGTATAATACTTAATTAATTTGCATAAAGGTAAAAAAAATAAAAAGTGAGGGCATTGGATGAAATAATGGTATTAACAAAAAGGAAGTAGGTACAGTCATGAAAAGTTATTGAACTATCTACTTGTGTATAGAAAAATAATATAACGAAAATCAATACAATAAACAAACTAAACCTTATTACCTTCTCAAATTCACAAGTAGATAAAACAACATAACACGTATTTTCACATTTAAACTGATATAATATCATATATTACTTAATTTTGCAATATATCATATTCTAACATACAATAATATTGAATATCGCACAAAAAAATGTCCAATCAGGTTTGATTTCTTCAATATATTGTACAATCTTTCAATATCTAATCCACACTATCAATAGTATTGTGCAATATTATTGGTCGTGTAAGGACCGCTTATGTTAATCGACATTTTAAATCATAAATAATTCTGAATGTTTAATAAAAAATTTAAAATTTTTTTCGTATATTGCTAACTTATTTTATACTTATTATTTGATAAATAGTATTTATACATAATATTCGTAATGAGTGATATTAAAAAAAAAAAAAAAAAAAAAAAAAAAAAAGAGGAGATGAATAATTTCGATTATTGAGCCAAAAACAACAACAAAAGAAATGAAGATTTATATTCTTTTGTTAAATCTGCAAATATAATGAGGAATATAGATATTATTTTTGTTATTAATTGATTATTGAACTGCCGCATAAAAGCTTTGGGAAGTTTTTTTTTCAAAGATACCTGAGAAGAATGGCGATTGCCAAAGGTACAAGAATAGGCTTTTGCTGTATTTTGTTATTTCCGTGAAAAATAAAATTATTTTTAATACAACAAACGTGAACGCTGTTTTGGAATACGTTTTTTAAATATAACATTTTGAATTTGTTTTATCTAAAGTTTACAAGTACGTTTGTGATTAAAAGTTATCAACGTAATGTATATTGGTTATTGTATCTAAATATAACTTGGACCCTCATGATAAATAACATAATTAAAATTATGAATCTGTGGTATAAGCTAATGTGATAATTTCGTGCATTATTTAGATTTCGTTAACTAATTATGCGATGACAATAGTGTACAACTTAACCGACTGGAAACACCAAATGGAAAACATTGTTTATATACTTTAAGATCCTCCCCCGTGTAGGTATACTAATTATGGACACTAGTGATCTTGTTTTGATGTGGGTAATATACGGTTACTCCACAAACCCGGATACCAGGTACCAGTATTTCCGGGCAATACCCGATTTTGCGGGTAGCCAACGTAATAAGTTTTTGATACATGTAAATGGTCAAGCTAAGACCTAGCCGCTTGGAGACAACTAGTATCATATTAGAGTCGTACAATTATTCGTATAAGAAATGTTCCCTGTTTCAATGTCACGAAATTATGGTTTAAAAATAAAATGTTTAGTATTTTGTATGAGTTCATGATGTTATGGTTTAATAATTAGTAAATTCAAATGCAATGTTGAGTACCATGTTAAAAGCTATTTTAAAGCCTATATTCAAACCTTGCAGGTAACGGCTACAGTGGCTGTAGTCGTTACCTTTAATGCGTATAGCTACGCAAATAAGTAATTACAAGCATACAATTAAGTAGATACTATAAAGCACGTGCGACAATGTTATATTGTTATCCGGTAGTCGTTCATTATCTTGCGTACAAATGTTTGAAATAGCTGTAGCCTATTATTGGCCAAGTAAACAACGCGTATACAAACCGCAACGGGTACTCGATCCAAAACGAGTACCAAATCCATAACGGGCACGACATTTTGTAAATCGGGTAATACCCGTAAAACCAGGGTACCTGGGTACTAGCGCACTAATGGACACACAGTAGTTGCACGACATACGTTAATTTCCATTTAACTCTCAGTCGTACCAAACTATTTGCGTTTGCTGAAATTTTAAAATACGATAGTAGTAAATACAAAATATTGTTGTGTAATCATATATCAGCTATTAAATACCGCCTAATTATTTCCTAGTCCAAGTAATCCAATTAGTTCGCGCGGGACAACAGAACTGATGAAATAACATGATAAAACCTTTCGGTTAAGAATTATTAGACGTGATACGAATTTATTTACTCGATAAACTAATTTGATTAGAATGACCGGCCCCAAATAGTCGGGAGAAAGACAATTTTATCATTAACATTTGACTCGTGAAATGGTATGTCGGAAAATTATCGTACCAGTCGTAGCATTATGGTTTTGCACCGAATCGCGTTTTCGTGTACGTCAGTGATTCCCACGCGATCACGGCGCTTTCGTAAACATAGTCATGTTCCTATGGTGGTTCTTGACAATTTATAATCGATGATAATATAATCCGAGTAAGACAAAATAATAATAAATAGCACGTGCACGCAAACTGAGAGGGATATAAGGAGAAGGAGAAAGAGAAAGAGAGAGAGAGAAGAGAGAGAGAGAGAGAAAGAGAGAGAAAGAGAGAGAGAGAGAGCGTATGATAGAAATAATAGTCAGATGACATCCACTATCGGCGATATCTCCTACCACGTGGCTCGAGTGCGATCACAGCCTAGATACAATTCTGTGTGTACCCGTCGGGCGGGCTTTTGTAACAGTTCACTCAATGATTCACGATAGTATTGCATGATATCTTGCGCTTTTGACAAATAATCAGCAAAAGTATAGAGTAAGGTTAAGAACGTGTTGTCTTATCTGATTATAGCGCGTACACACACGCACATATACACAATGCATATATAATTGGTTTCAGCTATGCATATAAGGAGTCTAGACACTTGGACAATGTACTTATTTACGATGTCATGTGGCGGTAAAGTTATAAACAGGTGTACTGCAGCGATCGTTTGCACAATACAGATCGCAGTGTGGATCGGTATTGATAGAAAAAAAAAATTATTCGCTGTTGTTATCCTTCGGTGATTCACAACAGGATGAAGTAACGTGCAGGACGAGGGGTGTTGACAATACGATTTTCAGTCGAGTCGTTAAACGTATTGAATTTATGGTTAATTATCGGTTAGTTTAGATCGTGGTAGGTACTGCTTATTTATTGCACCATTTTCAAATTAATTGGACATCGCAGTGTCCGTGTGTTCAGTAATAAGCGTGCGCAGACCTGTATTTCAAGTGGGGTTACAATATTTGTGGGCCCTATCTTAAGAAAACGTGTATGTGTAGGTACATTTAATAAATTATAATTTATTAATAATAGAATAATCATAACTTAAATTTTTCATTTAATATTTTAATATATTAGTCTCAATGAATATGTCTCCATTGGATCTCGTATATTTTTTACAGATTTAATTATTCATGACTTGTACTTTGTAGTTAATTGTATCTGTTAAATTATCATAATAAGTTTTTGCTCGAAAATTTAGAAAATTTTATTTTATTTTTTCTATTACGAAACATAATTTATTTTTTGCAAAATATTTTTAAATAAATTACATTTAACTTCAGTTAAAATAGAAGCCTCTTTCTCTTAAACTTAAATCGTAGGGTCCGTTTAAAACATTTCTGGGGGTGTTCAGGCATATCCAGCAACCCTCGTGCGCACGCCTATGTATTTAGTATGATATTATATTGCAGTTTTTCTCTTATTATAAGTCTCTTTAACGTTTCAATGAATAAGAAAATCTGATATTTCCGTATGATAATATACATGCAAATTAATGATTTATTTGGAACGCATTCTTCGCAATATGAAATTAATTAAACGAACGGATGTTTATTAGTTGCAATATCGTATTGTTAATTTTCTTCATCTTGTGAAAAGTGTGGGACCGGATATTTGGTATTTGTCCGAACAAAGAAGAATATGATTTTCGTTCATTTTTATTTGACTTATTTTTTAAATTGGATACGAAAAAAAAAAGAAAGAAAAAACTACGTAAAGTAATTTATATATATATATATAGACTCTTACATTTTTAACCAATCTTTTATTTTACTTTTTTTATATAAATAAAAAAATAACATTTTAAACAACACTAAATCAATAATATAATAATAACGGAACTAAAATAGTTAAAAATGTAAACACTAATACTAACATCCAATACGGCTTTTATTAATAAGTTGTTTATTTTAAATCTACAATAAACAACTTATTTAAAAAGCCGTATTGGATTATTTTAAATCTACAATATTATAATACATGTCTATAACATCTGGTGTATCTACTATCTAATTTATTACTTCACACCATATAAAATACAAGCTATTAATAACATAATAAACGAAAAGTATTATTTCATTTCTATCGTTTTTATTTATTTTTAGTAGCTTATTTTTTATAACGCTAGTGAACTATATATTGTTTCCTTGATATATAAATACTTAAATATAAACTTACTATTTACACGGCATAATCATAAGGTATATACTAATATAATATACTCAACGATATGAAATGTAAATCTTGTACGAAATGATTAACGTACGTTTTTCACTCATTTTAACTACTTGAACGCGATGATCAATAGAAGTTACGTCGATCTGTACTATTTAATACGGTGCCCGAAAATTAAACGACAAATAATTGAGCAAGTATAAGAAAATTTTTTAGTTTAATCGTCTCGGATTTCGGTTCGTTCTTATCTTGGTAAATCATCGTTTGTGCATTATTATAAGTCAAATTTATAATCGCGCAACGGTGCAACACACTTTGTAGTTACTCGCGGTTGTATTTATTCTGTGTGTTTATCGTTTGATAGTTATACGATAAAATCGAGGAATACGACGCTTTTAAATGTTTTTAATAACAAAAAATTTAAATATGATGATTAATTTTAAACACTGGTTAGTACTCAACTACTCAAAATATTTTATGTAATACTTATGAATTTCGATTTTCTTCTTTTATACTTTTAAAGGCATTACGCAAAATATTTGAGGTATTCATTGTTTATTTTATTTATATTACGTGCTAAGTTTTATAATGTTTTTTTCTAAAAATATTTTGAATACTCTCAATTTAAAAAAGATTTATCGTGGCGAATCAATCAGCAACAATAATTTGATCGTTTGTTTAAATTATTTATTATTTATTATTTAAATCGTTTATTTATTTTTAAAATTCAGTACAAAGATCACAAAAACAAAACTAAAATGTATCTTTCGTACTGTAGTTCTGTTTAACACAAGTGAAATCTAAAAAGAGATTTGGAGTATAAATTATCCGAGGAGACGTTGAGAAGGATAATTTCTTAGACTTCAGGACAATGAATTATTTTATTTACTAACCACCGTGTATTTTGGCAAATGTCAAAACTGGATTTCGTTTAAAAATACCGCTATTGTAAAATTGAAATCAGATATAACTACGTTTAAACAAGTATATATTATCACCAAATTTAAAAGCCAACGTACGTAAGAACATCCCAGTCCTCGTAATTGTTAAACTTTAACAATATTCTTGATAAAGGGAATATATAACACAACCGTATTTATTAAACAGCATGGAACCAACCGGAACATAATATAGATAATGTACGTGTACAGGTACTGGACAAGTAGACACGTAATCTTATTTGTCAACGAGGCTCTGTTGTGTACAATTTTAGAACTTTCCGCAATAACGAATAGTTTCAAAAACAATTTTTATAAATTTAAGGTGAAAAAAAATGGAATTCTGATTACATTTCGAATCAAGAGCTTTATATTGATATTTCAATCGTAAAATTTTAAGATATTTATTGAGGGACAAATACGTTTGAACCTTTCGATTTATAAATTCACTATTAAAAGTCATCGAATGAAACACAGTGAATGATTGTCGAAAAAAAAAATAAAGGAGCAATAAATGACAAAACACAACATTTTCAATTTTAAACTGAGGTTTCAAAGAACCCTCAGAGCCCGAATGCCGCGATATGCACCCCCGCTAAATCCGACACCGTAGATTATTATCGTTTTAAGCACGGTTATCTACGTAAAGATGTAATCGTGATTTTAAGGCACCGTGTCTTAAGCCGCGGGTAGTGTATAAAAACAAGCAACGGTTGTGGGGTGAGCTTTCGACCGCACCCCCCGGTATCTGCGTACGCCGACGAATCACAACGCGGCGTCATCGCCAGTCGTGATTCGCAACAACGTTTTCACTTGATGCGCCGCCGACAGAAAAAGTGCACGCTGAAGGGAACGTACCACCCTAACTGCTTGTGACGTTGTACAGTGCCGTAGACATTTATAAAATCAGCTATATATCAAATCAACCAAATAATGCTGAATGGCGATAATTATAAAAATTAAACCATTTCGTTTAAAAAAAAATTCTCCGCGTGACACCTACGAGCTTTGCGCGTACCGCAGGTCGACAACCGCTCGTACGTAACGCGTAGTTTGCACGTATAACGGTGGAACCAGTGACGCCGAAGTCCATGTTCGTGTATGACGGTCGCCGAGCGTAAAAGAATTGTATTTCGGGGGCGGGTACCCGGTGACCGGGACACCGAGATAATGTCGAAGCCCACAAGAGGAGTGTTCCACGCGGAAACGTTAAACATTAGGTTGAGAAAACAAGCGTTACGATCGGCACCGTTTTAAATATCCGGTAATTTTGCTGCATGCCTATAGGGAATAAATCGTTTACGCGCAGCGGAAAATTCGTACATTTTTCCGCTGATGGGCGAGTGGGTGGGTAGGTGTTTAGTTGATACGGACACAAGAGTACAGGTTTCGGCGCCGCCGGGTGGAAAAACGCGTACGCGTTCGACAACGGCAAGATCGTATAAATCGGGTAAAACGGCGATTCGTACACGGATTTCGTACAGCAAAACACGTCGGCGGAGAAAACCTTCAAAATGTGTCCGTGTAAGTGGTGCCGGAACGATGGCGTGCGCGGCGGCCCCGTCGAGTGCACGAAGACCGACAGCAGACGGAGCCGTCGATAATTATACGCCGTGTAACTGCTCGCATGCGCCACACGCGTACACGTATCACGCGCGCTGTGCCGGCAACGGGGAGTGCACTCGCCCCGAGGCGATGGCCCACGACTCGGTAATCGTCGAGTTTCCAAGGGCGGACTCACTACGCGTCGACAATACCGTTGCACGCGTAAAAAAAACATTACGTTCGATAATCGGTTTTTTCTCTGCGTTTCCAGAAACCTCCGGAAAAAAACTCAATTCTTGCGTTTCCCCCCGCGACCGTTCTCGCACGTGATTACGCGGCGCGTACCGACGCGTTATATTCTCTCTCTCTCTCTCTCTATCTATCTTTCTTTTCGTGTTCCCGTCGCCGCATCTCTCGAGCCTCGTCGTCGGTTCGACGTCGACGTGTGCTCGACAAATGCATTGGTCGTTATTACGACCGTTTACCGGCGGTGCACGTGTAATTTATACGTGCACGGATTAACGGGTTCGGATTCGATTATTTATTGGACAATAATTGAAGTGCTCATTGCACGCGAACCAGACTGGTGCGTTTCCGTAATAAGCGGGTGCGTGCACGATTATTGTACGCACGCACCAACGAATGCGTGTGTGTTGCGTGGATTTCATTTGGTCGAGTAATCTTAGTTGCACTGTTTGCACGAATACGATCACTGGTCACCGCGGTGCAGCCGGACACTTAAGACTAACACACATTTCGAACGATCTGTGATGACAGGTCCGTGGGTCCTTTTCGTCAATCGACCTCTTTAATTTACAAACGTCATCGAGTTCCAGTTTCGGAATCCCAGTCGCAAATAATAATCCCGAGTGAAAATAAAGTAAACAGTATACATATATATGTACGTGAATATAGACGAATAAAATATAATATTATTTTTTACTTTATTTTCACTCGGGATTATTATTTGTGATAATATACACGAGACAGTAAAATATTTGTGTATACATCAACCCGCAAACGTACTCATCCAAGTTCCATTCCCGTCCCCGTCCTCGTCGATTTCTTCTAAAATGGTCCACGTTTCATATCCATATCAATATATTTAAAAATTCCCAAACCAACACTGACATTTTCTATAACCAATGACAACATATACAAACAAACAAACGTTCAACATTTCCGTTGTCCGAAAATAAATTCCTATGTGAGCCTTACTTTAAAATCAAGAATCAAAAAAAAAAAAAAAAATAGCCTTTGTGTATAGCTCTTTTTATATTTTGAAATTTTAATGACAGTTCGTCCATTTTGCTTTTTCGAGTTTTGAATTCATGAATTATTTATTAAGTTAATTTTAATGAAATAAAAAATAAAAATAAGAAAAGTCCACAAATTTATGGGAAATACTCAAAACTGTTTATTGTGCAATTACAACATTGTCAATATAAATTAAATTAGATAATAGATAGTAATTAAATTACAACATATAAAAGAATATATAAATATACCGAAAGAAAAAAACATAAAAAAATATCTTAGACGTATGAGATTTATCTAATAGTTAGACTTTATGGGATCTTACAGACTGAAAGAAAGTTGATTTAATTTATGAAATCAGTAAACTATAATATTTCTTGGTATACTATGTTTTCCGTTTTTTTGGTTCGAAGTACATACATGTATAAATTATTTGCCGACATACAGTTAACCGTCTTCCGAACTCTAAGTTTTCCATAAAATATATTTGTAAAATGTTGGTACTTCATGCGTCATATAGCTGATAATGAATTTCGAATGTAGGCATACAACTTCCATGTCCCTAATTCCTTTCCATTAAAATACGTAATTTGAAAGCAGAATTTCACCTACGCATATTATCGAGAGTAATATAAGAATGATTATGAGTGCCACTAATTAAATTTTTCAATGGTTCTGTTGGGTCAGCGATTTCGTCCAACAAAACTTTTTCTTCGGCATTTCAAAAGTCGTATACTTCAAGAGGCTAATTTTTCGTCTGAAAATGCTGACAAATTGTACTCGTATTGCCAATAGAACCACAGTAATCAACTCCATAGTTAATCAAACCATCATACTTGAATGCATGGATAGTTAGTTATGTACACCAACAAGAAATGAGCAGTAAATTAATAACCGTTACGTTTACTCTATGACATAGCATTATTTTTGGCCCCTTCCTTTAAGCGGCCAATATTGGAATTTCTTTCGACTATTTTGATTATAATTAATATAATTAAAAGTAATTATAAATATCTATGCGTTATAGGTTACAATAGAAAGCCAGTGTTTCCCAAATCAATGTGAACAATGACGGGTTAATATTTGAAAAGTTTTGATATAAGATATTGAAAAAATATAAAGCTAAAAACCATCTACGAAGAATTGTCAAAAAAAATAAAAAAAAATGCCAATGTAATTGATCGCGGAGCTTCTGTGATTAGCTGTTTCTAAGAAAGTAGTTTCACGTTTACTCATATGTAGTTAGAAGATAGATAAGTTGTCATTTAATTTCCTTTTCAGGGTTAATTTGGATTCTTTTTAATTATACGAACTCGGTTGCGGCTTATCGATACAAATCATTAAAGCTCTTGCGTTGGACTGATAATCACGAGTTGTTTCAACTCAACTGGTTAATGATTTATACTTTATAGTACATAAAAATTATTTATTTTATCCTACGGCGTTCGTAATTTGGACCGATTTTCTGCGATGAAATTTAATTTCTTATCGGCATATTCGGGAGGGGTGGCAAAGTGGGCCATTTTCCCCAGACACCGTTGTTTTGTAAAATGGAGCGCCTTTATTTGCATATAATATGCTATCAGTGACCTCGAAAACCAAATATGTTATCATTTTATAAATAATAAACAAAGGATACCGTGGTGAACGATGACAAAATAAATCTATTAAGTAAAAAGTATGGATTGGAGTACATTAGCCTAGACTTTAGACATTTGTCAATAGTAAAGCAAGAAAAAATTAAAAAATATTGTTTGATATTTTTATATATTAATTATGTCAATGATTAATTTGCTATCAATATTTTTAATTAAAATAAATTAGTAATTATATATATATAATAAATATTGCACCTTAAATTGTAGTTAGATTTCGCGGTGTAGTAATATGATGTGACACGGAGATTTATATAATAAAAAAGAACCGGATGGGCCTCGCTCTGCTGTACGGTTAGGGGTGGAGTGCACCTCGCTTATAGGATAGGTCATTATTATAATGGGTTTGTTAAATTTGAATGCAATGATAGATATCATTGTATACGAATAACGATTCTGAACGGAGTTCATATGTTAGTCTAGAATATAATACAATGTTATTTATAAATATTATATAAGAATATTTTATTTTTAAACGAAAAATTTAGAAAAACCGAAAATTTAAATTGTCTATAAATAAGTCAAAATATGTCAAAATACTTTGAAATTTTAACCATGTATAGAAAACGTCAATATAAAGATTTAATGATAATTTCAAGTTGTTGCGGTTTTTCGTTTTTGAGTTAGGGCATTTTAAAAAAACCGATATCATTTGTCAGTCTAGAACATTCTACATTATATTATATTTTACATGTAATTTTATGTCAATATTCGATGTTCAAACGCTTATAAAAAAAAATTGTGCCTATGGATTTTAATAATTTTTGAATGACATTAAGAACTACTTCTGTGGAATCTTCGATTAAATTTTCAAGTATTTTGTAGAAGCCAAATTTTTTTTATCACCGATTATAAAAATAAAATGTAAAAAAATCGAATATTTTAAATGACTATAAGTGGCTTAAAAATCAATATAATATTTTGAAAAAAATATTGCATAAAAGAAATACCAATCTTAACAGCTGGTAGAAATTTAAAAAATCTGTGACTTATACTTTTTGAATTATAACAAATATTTAAAATCGTCTGAGAATAAATCGCTATTTTATGCAATTTCGTAAATATTTAAATTTCAAACAGTCATTCAATTTTTTCCTCTTAGTCCGGTAGAAATTTTTTTAAAGATTTTTGAAAAGTAGCTCATAGATAACCAAGTGTTAAAATTTTGAACCTTAAGTATGAATAAAAAAAAATTTTATGAATTTTTATCTACAAAATAACTTGCAAATTATCGTGATTTTTACACATTTTATACAAATATGAGAATTAAGGGCTTATAAAAAAAAATTGAGTTTACCGATCACCGATATTTTTTAGTTACGATAAGTTTAACTTATTATAAACCTAGTATAAAATTTTCAAGAGTTTTCGCTCAATCAATTAAATTTTATAGATGTTTAAAAACAAAAATTTAACAAAAATCGAAAATTTAAATTGTCTATAAATAAGTCAAAATATGTCAAAATACTTTGAAATCTTAACCATGTATAGAGAACGTCAATATAAAGATTTGGTGAAAATTTCAAGTTGTTGCGGTTTTTCATTTTTGAGTTAGAGCATTTTAAAAAAAACCGATATCTTTGTCAGTCTAGAATATAATACAGTATATTATATTTTACATGTAATTTTATGTCAATATTCGATGTTCAAACGCTTATAAAAAAAAATTGTGCCTATGGATTTTAATAATTTTTGAATGACTTTAAGAACTACTTCTGTGGAATCTTCTATTAAATTTTCAAGTATTTTGTACGAGCCAAATTTTTTTTATCACCGATTATAAAAAAAAAATGTAAAAAAATCGAATATTTTAAATGCCTATAAGTGGCTTAAAAATCAATATAATATTTTGAAAAAAATATGACATAAAGGAAATGCCAATCTTAACAGCTGGTAGAAATTTCAAAAATCTGCGACTTATACTTTTTGAATTATAAAAAATATTTAAAATCGTTTGAGAATAAATCGCTATTTTATGCAATTTCGTAAATATTTAAATTTCAAACAGTCATAAAATTTTTTCCTCTAATTCCGGTAGAAATTTTTTTAAAGATTTTTGAAGAGTAGCTTATACATAACCTCGTGTTAAAATTTTGAACCTTAAGTATGAACAGAAAAAATTTTATGAATTTTTATCTACAAAATAACTTGCAAATTATCGTGATTTTTACATATTTCGTATAAATTGGAACTTTGAGCATTTATAAAAAAAAATTGTGACTTACGATTTTAGATTTTTTTTTATCAGTTAAGGAACAACTTATAAGAAACCTTGTATTAAATTTTCAAGATTTTCTAGGCAGCCAAAAAAATTTTATCGTTCTTTAAAAAAAAAATACTTAAAAATATTGAAAATTTCAATTGTCTATAAATAGCTTCATAAAAGTCAAAATGCTTTGAAATTTTAATGGTGTATAGAGAACGCTAATCTAAACATTTGGTAAAAATTTCAAGTATTTACATCGATTAGTTTTTGAGTTATAGCAAAATAAAAAATTTGATTATGTCAAAAACTGGTTTTGCGTAAAAACCCGTTTTTCCCAAATTTTTTTATGGTTTTTCCCGTCGCATTTAAAAAATATTGGAAATTTTTGACTTTTGACCCCCCAAAGTACCAAATAGATTCACTTTCCTTTCAGAAAAGTTGCTACATAAGGCAATCGAAGCATTTTTACTGCCCCAAAACGTGTCGACAGACACAAAAAAAAAAAAAAAAAAAAAAAAAAAAAAACACTCATCATTGTAAAATCAATACATTCTTCACTCCGTTCAGAATCTAAAAAACACACATCATTGTAAAATCAATACATTCTTCACTCCGTTCAGAATCTAAAAAACAATTAGTAATTAAAACGTAGAGAGGCGCGAAAAAACATAACCTCGGGGCGCTGAGTTGCTTAACTCGGCTTTGCTTATCGGGTTAACGTATGTAAAACTCTAATCGACCGAATAGCTGTGCCGTCCGGAATTATCTGAATTGACGAATGGTTAGCCTGTTTGCACTTAAAAATCGAAATTGCCAAAACCGATACCACGTAGTTCTGTGGATGTAAATCATCAAATGACAAAATTAATTTATAATCGGTTCTGCAAATTGTGGGTATTCGTCGGCCGTAAGTTGAACGTTCCATAGTACGGTTGTGAATAAAATAACAAACTATGTTACGATAGTATACGTCGTGAAATCCAAAAAATGTTAAAAAAAAAAAAATAAAAAATAGCATAAAAGTGCACTTGGCTTATAAAATGTTGATTATGGTTGGACTTATTTTATTTTATTTGTAATTGTATTAGATAATAAGATGTGAGTTGTTTAAAAAGGATTAAAGGCGAATGATAAAAATATGTCCGTTGATTATATTTTTACTGTTTATAAACTCGTATTACCGTAATACCCTAAGGGATTAATATTATGATTGATTGTGTAATAGTTTTATAAATATTTACTGATCAAAACGGATAAATCACGTAATTAAATTCAAAAACCAACAGTACCTATAGCTAAAATCGGTTAAACTGTTTTTAACTACTCGTACTTATAGGTATAGTTAAAATACTAAAATATGTTACTGATGTATGCGTTATCGGTAGCGATGAAGTCCTAAGAATATAATCGGACGAAAAATATTTAAAAAAGCTACTTTATCTAAATATCGGTCCCATTGGCATGCCGGGGGGAAAGGGGAAATGGCTTTTATCCAAAAAATATAGATGTTAAGCTTTAATTTTGTAATGAAGCTTTAATACGGGTTGACAGTCAAACTTTGGTTCAATATGAAGCGGCCCATAAATTTTCAAAAAATATCAGGCTAAGAATTGACCTCAATAGAAAGTTATTCGGTGTCACTGTGAGTTGTAATTTGTGTAAACATATATTTTTATGTTATTTATACATTTACTTAATAGTTTAAATCTCAACAAAAAATGTACTAATAAGATGAATTCATCGCTTAAATGGTATCATTAGTCTGGATAACCTAAATTAAATCCGAGTTATACGCTTGAAAAATTATCATCTAAAATAAAGTTAGTAATTCATAAAAATCGAATATTTCTTATAGGGCTTATTCAATTTTTATGACTTACTAACTTTATTTTAGACGATAATTTTTCGAGCGTATAACTAGGATTTAATTATTTAATTAATTTTCATTTCATTTCTTATAGGACCAATATTTTTTCCCCTATTCGTTCCGGGTTTTTTGTACCCTTATACAAATAGATTTTGATGTGGTGTTCAACACAACACAATATTATTTCAATATCTTTAAATTTTCTTTTTTTATATGCTCGTAAAATTATGGTTGTATAACGACAAACATGATACGATTATGATTATGCATGATTTCTTTCCCCGAGAAAATATTAAATTATATTTTGTGGTGACATCGTTTCAGGAATGTATCGAGTGCCTTATAAATTACATACCGATTGCATTTGAATCTATAGCTGTTATGTAATGTGGTCAGTGTTCGACAGACTCACGTTGACTTTTCTAATTTGGTACAATATGACGTATTGCAAACATAAAAAGTAAAATAAATAAGTAATGTTTGAAATGTAGGCATTTCATATTGCACAACCTTCAACATTTTAAAATTAAATAATGTATAATAAAATAATAAAAAATAAAATTAGTAAGTAGTTAATCCTCGAATATTTATATATCAATTAATTAATATTACTCCAGGTTAAACATTTATTTATTTATTTCTATTTATGAACTATGTTTTATTAATTTATACATTGAAATAATAGAGTTGATTAAAATTATAACGGTACAGTACCATGATTTTCGAAGTATTTATGTCGAACAGGTATCTTTGTATAGACAACCCATTTAACAACTGAAGGATTTTTATCAGGTGTAAGTCGAGTTTCCAGCTTGATTTTATAATAATATTATCATTGAATCTGATTTATAATAAACGTAGGCGTACACAAACAAGACATAGGTATTTATAGTTACGTCGAGATGCAATTTAAATGTGCATGGAAAACAATTAAACTTTTAGGTGTATTCGATGTGAATTATTATGGAGAATGTTTCTTTCTCTTAAAAATGTGTACATAAAGGATGTTAACAAGTACAAGAGCGTATTGTCATATTTAAAATTTCGAAATCCTTTAGAGTAAAACGAAACGATAATAATACACATGATGCACATATTAACGACTAATTTCCACACGAGTCTTTTAGAAAGTAATAAATAATAATTATTATCTATTTCAAGCATGAAAATAAAAGTAAAAAAATATTTTATGATTTGTTTAAAATTCTGGTCGCCAGAGGAACATTTGTCAGTAGCATTAACATATAACATCTATACATATTGCATAGTATATGATTATAAAATACTATACAGATTAAATAACGTTTAAAAACTGGTACAACTACTTATATATACATTTATAAAATATATGTTGGTGAAGAATATCTATGAATTAATTATCATATAGTAACACAAAAACACACACACACACACACACACTGCGGCAACAACATACTTCAGATAATACGATGAAAAATATTATAATATGCATTAGTTATACGTCGTAAAAACAATAAAAATAGAGGTTGTTATAGACAGAAATGAATTTATTTTCTAAACCGCTCTCAAGTATTTCATATTATTCTAATATTTTATGCATAAATACGATTTTACAATACAATTTATTTGTAAGCGAATCGTGTTCGATCGTGTGCATTTTATGAATTAGTCGAATTCGCCTCGGTGTGTTATATGTTATACACATTCAGCAGTAAACGAAAACAAACACTTTATGATGTAATCGTTGTTTAGTGAACGCGATGGCGAGCATGACGAGATGTGACTACATGGCATTTCTATAATCGATTCTTCATTAACAAACGCATCCGTAATCATTTTATCGGTGGCTTTCAGGAACCTTTTAGAGGATGGAGGAGAGGATAACGAACTTCATACATATTAAGTATTTTCCAAGTATGACATAAATAATAAATTTCAAATTGTTGAAGAAAAAAGGCCACCTGTAGGCCGAAAGCCCCATTTACCCCTCCTCGAAAGGATGCCTTTGGTTTCTTTAAGTTTATTTTTCGAAATATTTTACGATTACCTGCTCGCAGAGGCGACAACACGACCGGCTCGGCTACTACAGTTTCCATTCGAACGATAATGTAATGGTCTACACTACTGGAAGTAGTCCATAAATCCTGTGCATTATACGTACACATTACGTACATTTCGGGTATATGTAAATATATATCATATTATATCATAACGGTGATGTGTCTTAAACGAGAAAACGTTGAACAGTTGTTTGAAATCGTCTGTTGCACTCTTTGTGCACCACTTGTTCAGTGGTAGACTGTTGGAATTGCGCATTTTATTTATTTTTTATTTTTGTAAAAATTGTAATAAACTTTTTTTGTTTTTCAGGCATTCGTTTTTATCGGTTTACGATTCAAGTAACGTTAGGGTAAATCCGTCGGCGTGGGATACGGTAAGTTCAAACTATTGTATTCAAAAATACTTTTTTACGGTCATCATTTCTATTTCAAATAAATAGCCACTTGCTCATCCGTGTGAATATATCATGCGTTCGTGATCAATCGTACATTAACATCGTGACGGCCAATTGTTAGTGAATGCGAGCTTAGCCCTCTAAATATTTTCATATCCCTGCCAGATTAAAAGTAATGAATCTTAGAATTTTGAAATTCATATAAAATCTAATCTTTCTTATGTCTATAATCTCAATACACGATACGTGTCATGTGTATAAATAAATAAAATAATACACGATATAATTATATTAAACTTGGCAATTCTTGTTGTTCAATGTACTATGACTTGCGATTTACTCAAGAATATCAAAAATAAAACTTTGACAAATCGCGCTTTTTTATCTACTTACTAAGATTCGAACTAGACCTATATAGCAGGGAGCGATGACAAATCTTGTTTGTATGCAAATTAGTAGATGGAGTTGTGAGGGAGGGTAGCCCTTGCAGATCTGTGTTTCTTCGGTACTTATAATCTTCCCAAAATGTAAGCTCTATAAAGGTACGCCTAATTAGTAACGTTTATGATACCGCTTGAGTCAACGCAATACGATACAGGTGCGTGCAATACATATATGTTTCAGAAGTGTTAAAAAAAACGTCATTTCAAACGTGAACCCCAACGTTAAACATGTGACGTCTACATAATTATAAAAAAAAAAAAAAAAAAACGAAACGATCACAAGGATTGATAGTGGCAGTTCGTTTAGTGATGAAGCCTGCGGTCACATACACATATATACATATATACACACACAAACACATACACGTGCGCACGCACGCGTGCATTTACGACATACACAACCATCGTTTTAATGAACCGAACTCCTAGCGCTTTTGTTTCGCATTAATGTACCACGTTTACCCTATCATATGCGACGTGTTATGTTCATAACAATCGCACGTCGCTGTCTCATAAAAAATTCGGGTGTCTGCCGACGACCCAACGATGGTCCGCGTAAAAAAAAGCCGTAGTGAACCCGTCCGTGACATTGTCGTAACAATTACACGCGTTACCCGAAATCAAGACCCTAAATGGAGCTTCAATGATCGCACCACCGTTTAATGGAAGCCACACTGGAACAATTCTTGACATCGGTTTAAAGGTCTAGTTCGTTTATTGACTGCATAAAATATTCGTTACGTTGTCTATCCATGATCACGAACCAGCGTGGTCGTATTTGCAGTCACAGTAGATGTCAGTCACTGCGCGTTAGAACATATATGTGTAAGATTGTATTGCATTATGCGCTGATTGTGTACCTGTAGAAAGTCCGCACAAATAGTTGTGTGTTTACAACGGCAAAGTTCTACGCATCTCCAAGCATGTCGTGTGTGCACGGTGACCATGATTTTAACAAAATTTTGGGGGCTGCAAAATTCACCCCAAACTTTGTAGAAACAATAATAACTAAATCTTCTTAATATTATTTAAAATAATGAATTTTCAGTTATTCATTACAAAAATCAAACGTGAAATTACATGTTTTCTTATCGAACTCCTACAATATTTTGTCCATACTTTAATTGTGATACTTAAAGATATATCTGTATACAGAATTATAAAACCGGAGCTTTTTCGATATCAATAACGAAATACCACACACTTGAATACCTACATCAGAAGCAAAGATTAATACTTTTGCGATCCCTTATAATCCTCATATGATGTGTAGTGATAAGTAATATCAACAATATAAAATTTAGATCAGCAAATGTGCAAGGCACATCGAAAAATTACTGTATATTAATTTCGCAATAAAAACAGTATTGCGTTTTAGAATATAGTAAAACAATTGATACAATAACATGCTATGTAGGTGATAATTATGTTCAATTAGCAAATTTATTAAAGTACATCGACTACTAAGAAAACATATGCGTTATTTTAGTTGTTACTTTTACTCAAATTATATTTTCGTGTCGATTTTTTCCAACGGATTTGTGTGGACAGACCTCATTATATATATTTTTTTTGTGAACGGTATACTTTTTAACTTTTATTTATTACGAAGAGCAATCTTTATTATTGAAGATCGTTTGACAGTCAGAGAATTAGACTACCGACGAAATACCGGTTTTATATGTCAAGCTCAAAGCGTGACGTATACGACGGATGCTACTGGCCTTGTGTGCGCAGTACATATATATTCGCGTGCATGTAAATCGTGTACTTGGGTGTAAAACTCGGACCGCGTTGTGTAACCACTCTCATCGACGCGACGTTTCTGGAAAAATTTATCTAATACGCTTAAGGTGCGTAAAGGTTGGACGGTACACCTTTAACCGCAACAGACGCAATTGGTCCGCGACGAATTTTGATATATCGTATGTTATTAAAACCACGGTCGAACACAACTACCGACATCAACCCCGAAATCTGTAGTCGATGACACACCCATTCTGTATAGGGAACGATGAGGGAGAACGGGAAAATCTGAAAAAATTAATTCTATACAATGCACTCGAAATTCTTTTATTTTTAATAATTTTGGTGTAAATTATATTTTATATAAAACCAATTTAAAATAATGATATAAATTTCCTCAATCGAGTTTGGGATGGATGAATGATATTGCGGTTTTGATATTTTTTACTTGAAAATAATGCAAAAGCGTTCTCGAAAAAACGTGTGAAAAAATTCGGGCGGATCAATTGGTACATTTTTTAGATATTTATTTAACTTTCCCTAGTGTTTTGCAATTTACATATTAAGATTGATAGTACTAGCAATATATTTACATATTAAGATATACTGTTAGGAATTTTATAAGATTACATTCCTAAAAAAAAAACAACTAGGCAGCATTTTCTTTCAACAATTTTAAATGTATACGGTGATCGGAACAATCCTTTTGGTTGAATCCGATAATGTTTGATAATGTTTAAACATGATAAATTCAATATATTTATGTATTTCTATTCCATATCGCTAACACTTCGGTGCGCGCGACTTCGATCAGAATCGTCTTGCTACTTTTTTTTTCCTTGTCCGACGATCGCATAAATCGATCTGTCGTAATAAAGTTGTAATAATATTGAACTAAATTATTACGTAACGCAGTTTATTAAAATACAAGAGTGAAACCCTTTAGTCGATAATATGTGTACGAAAGATGACATTTTTTCCTCGCAACGACATTCAGATACGTTATTGAATACAGATAAGAAAGCATGACTTATTTTAAACTTTTGATTAATTGAATTGATGCTGTTGAAATCTCAAAGAACTTCTAAATCTATGTACACAGTGCATCGCGTCGCACATACATTAATTACTATCTCGTGAAAAATAAAAGTATAAAATACAGTCGTATAGCCGCTGTACGATTTATCAGGTTCATCGCCTAATTGACAACATTTTGTTTGCTTAGAGAAAATACTATTCTGACCGGTGCATTGCTTGATGTACCTCAAGCATTCGACAGAGATTAATACTCAAATCTACTCTACAAATTAAAACTTCTTTGTCTGTTTACCAACAGAAATAAAAATAATTAAATAAAAAATCGGGTCTACTCCAAAGTGCAGTCATTGGTTCATTATACTTAAATCTTTCCATCTCTAACCACCCGATTTCAAATCATATTCTAGTTAGTGACTTTTCCTATGACAAAGCTATAACAACTAACAGCTCAGTTCCTAACCAAGGCTCTTCATTTGTCACCTTTTAAAACCACCTTGAAACATGGTTAAAACATGGGAAATAAAAATAAACGAATCCATGCCGTTCGTTGTACATTTATTTACCGCGTCCAACACCAAAATAATTCAACCTTAATAATAAGTTTTTTCTCCTGCTCAATGTATACACTATCTCGATGTCCTTAACGACTTACCAAAAGCCGATCACCAAACAACCGTTTCCGATTCATTCGATCAATACTAACATCTTGACACATGGAACTCCATAACGAACTCTTGTCTCCTATAGGCCTATGGCATTCAACTATGGGGAGCTGCCAAAATGTCAAACATCAACCGCATTCAAAGATTCCAATCTAAAACCCTTCACAACATTTTTAAAGCTTTTATTTACGTCTCAAACCACATTCCTCGCTAATAACCAAAATACACTGAAAACGATTTAACAGTTACTTAGCCCGCCCGCCGCGAAAATCCTTTAATATCTGAACTATCATCCATCACTATTACAGACAATTTAAAAAAAGAAAAGATTTAAAAGGCAATGGGGTCGTGACCTGCTAATTTAACCAATTAAATGTACATCATGTCGAAGTGCCTTCAATAAGAGACATTCACAATCTGTCGTATCTGTCTATGCATTTTTTTTATTTTTTTTGGATTATTTTCAATCGTCTTAATTATTCTGTTGCGTAACAGGTCGAATAAAAAACCATTGAAAAACAAAATAAATTACTCGATGATATGTTTTCCTTGCTGAAAATGTTTTCTTATATCCTTATATTATTCTTATATTCTTATATGTATCTGTAAAAAGTAAAAAAGTACAATACAACGCAAATCATATTTATTTTGAATTTTTTTTTTTTTTTTTAGAATAATTTTGATATTTTATGATCGTTATTTCTAATTTTGGGTCATTCTTAAATGTTTTTCTTAAAATATTGTAACTTTGAACATTTAATATATCCGTCTTCGTAAACCTATACACGAAAGTGAACATAGTTCTATGGTTGATATATATTTAGAATTTAATACGCATAACACATAATAATATATTTTTCTTCCGAGGCAGGCATGTCAAAAACGCGACTTGTGGCTAATTTTTTTCCTGGCCGCGGTTACCAATATTAATGGATAAAATAAAAAATGAATAGTAAAAAAATTATAAAATATTAATATCGTGTCGCAACGATAAATTGTTAGTAAATGATATATTTGGTATTCATTAGTATGTCTTATCTTCTGATAAACTGTAATCGAATAAGTTTTATTGATGGTTTTTTATAAATAATATAAAATATTTGACATGCCTTGTGTACGGGCCCGTAGAAATATAATTTCAATAAAACTGTCAATGTTCGATTAATGTCAACTTACGTAGTAAAATTCAGTATTTTAACGGATAAATATATTTCAACATCAAAGACGCGTATAAGAAATGCATCGCGTACATGTCATAATAATACATGTCACGCGTACATTAACAACGCGTACATTTCCTAAAAGCTTTTGGCGTTTACTATCATTTGTTGTATGTTCGACGGTTCTCGAACCATGACTTAAAAATCGTTTGAAAAACATAAACTCCCATTATTATTCAAATAACACCATTATTAAAACTATTCCGTTACCACTTTCGAAAGCGTTTAACACGCATTAAGGGTGTTGTACCAAGTCATGATCTTGCCCTTCGACACTCGTCGTAATGCATTATAATTTAATCATCGTTCGTCCTAATTCATTTTTAAAAGTCTATGAAAACTATACGAACACCTAATTATTCTGTTGCAAATATAAGCTTAACATATTATTATATTATCACACGAATCACAATGGCAGATGAAAAGCTTACGCCACGCATATACAGTATGTTTTATTCATTAACAAACGTATTACAAAGCAAATGTCGTTAGAAACGTAAAAGTATTTATCATGCGCTTGAACGTAACCATTATAATAACAATTTTTTTAACGGTTCGTATTTGAAATAACCTTTTTAATCATTTATTTTCGCTGAAATGAATTCTTGAAAAAAAATACCCTATGTTAAGAATTTAATTAAATTTCTTATTGAGATAGCTTTTGGTCCCTGTTAAATATGTTAAGCCACCCGTTTAATACAATATGATGTATTGACATTTTGTAAACTCGGTTATAAAATTAATTAATTTGCAATACATATAATAACATTTTTATGATTATTTCGTTTTATTTGCTATCGTCTTTCGAAATTTTAACAAAGCAACTGCAGCATTTATGATCAGTATGATATGTGTATTGTGAAGAGGAGTAGATTAATAAATAACTACAATTATAATATGCTTAAAAAATTAGTTAGATCGTAATGTTAGTTTAAAAATGCATAATTGTCTATTGCTGTTCGGCTTTTATTTATTTTCAATTAAAGAAATTTCAAAAGATGATAACTACAGAGATAAATACAGATAAAATCAAACCAGCTATAAGAAATCTAATTGCATTCAAAACCCTTTTAGAAATACGATGACAAATCGTTTTCTAATTGTAAAAGACAACAAACCTTTAATGCACTCAGTCACATGTAACCAATTCTAAAATCAAATCTCACGAAACTTAAACCTAGCTATTGTTTAAAGATAAGCGAAACAAGGTTAATGTAATCCCACGACAAAATTACCGCATCGATTATTTTTTTTCATTTTTTCGAATTGGATTATTAATTTATCAGTTAAATTATTTATTATTTTTAATCAGTTTTTTATAAACTTTTTATAAATTAAGTCGAGTCTGTAATTTGTAGTTATCAAAAAAAAAAAAAAAGAAAATACAACAACCAGTACTCAATATAGTTTTAAAATAATAAATAAAACAATGGAGATTCTCTTTGAGAATTAAACTAATAAATTTTAATAAAAGTAAACATTATTAAAAAGCGACTAAATCTATTTAACGTTATGTCAAAAAAAAAACCCTCGATTGATTTTGATTAAATAATTATTTTATTTTTATTCGTGTTCCGGTCCTTAATTATATACCAAATAAACCTCTTTAAATGCAATTCATTGAAAATACTTGTACAAACCGTCTTTTTATTCATTAAAAATTAACATTTATTCTCTAACACTGAAGTGAAGATTGGACATATTTAATCGTTTTGCTTTTCGCGGTAGTTTGTAGTTCGGTGTAGCTGTTTTAGCGTTAGTCGTAAACACGATCACACAGTATTAAAATTATGTTTAAAAACAAAAATCGTCTCATCAACAGGATTCCGATGAAATAATAAAAGGATTTTGTCAGTGGGAACTTTTACTTCAAACGACGGAACTCAATTGTATTTATATTATTAGATACGGTCCGTCTCATACTATACGACGTGTAACAGCTTTGCCGTAACGACGTTGTGGGTCGAAAGCAAATTACTAGCGGCGAATTTCTGTTGTTGTTATTGTTGAAGTCGTTGCCGTCATCGTTGTTGACAGCCTATGATATTACACTACAAAGCATATAAATGTACACGAATCATTTGAAAAAAAAAAAAAAAAAATTGGTGAAAATCGAATAACGAAATCGACGTGCGATCACGTGCATAATAATGTGCAAATCCCTTCGCACTACAGATACGATTGTTTCACAAAACGAAAGCAATCGCAAAAGTGTACGTGGGGAATCGGTGTATCCAACACGGATATACGTTCGTTTGCACAATGTAGTCGGTACGACAATATTGCAATAGTTCGCGCGTATCACAGCAGTGCCCCGAAGCAACATCCGACTTCAGATCACGTGCATCATGTGAAGCCGAAGCCCGTGCAAAGCGACCGAGCGGTCGACCGATTTTGGCCCCGAAAACACGTCACCGCGGAACGCACGTATACGGTGCGGCCCGGGCAGCAACATCGTTCACAAAACGTACGGTTACATTTTAAACCATTTTGCTGTTGCCGCAGCGCACACGATACAACGCGTCTCGGTCTTGTGTTCGTTCTGTTTATCGCATTATTTTTAGTACGATAAGTTTCCTCGGGAATCTTATTTTTCCGTATTTATCTCGTATCCGAGGCGATGCAATCCCCCAGCGAGTTATCCAGACGAACGGTCGGTTGAACGATTTCTGGTTGTCGATTGTACATTTTCATTCGTTAAAAATATGCTCGCAAGAGTAAATACTACTAAAGAGACATGTCATTTTCAATGGATTGTTCGGCTAATTATGATGGGTCCATGTTTTGAATAAATAATTTAAAGTGTTACGTTTTTCCTAATACAATGTTCTCCCTGCGATGCATTGTGTGTTGTTCCGCAAATCAATAATTTCTATATGCATATTTTCCAACTTCTACGGATGTCTTATGGGACCGCGGTTCTGTTTTCATTGAAATAAAGAAAGCACGTGTCATACTTAAAAAATGGGATCGTAGACCTCTGCAGCTGTAAACGAGGTCTTAGACCCCGATCAACACCTCAGATTACACAAAACCCCTCTCTCTCTCCTCAAAAAACGTAAAATCTTGTCGAACCGTTTTTCCATCCACGACTCACAATCGGTAATCGCAACGTTGTTGGGAGATTCGTTCAAAAGAATAAATAAAGACTTAAAGTCACGAAGTGGAAAATGTCGCGCGTATTACAGTAGCAGGTATTATTATTGTCCGCCATTGTTCACGCAGTATTTTTATCGCCGTCGTCATCGACTAATTGATGGCACTACGAGTACATGGCGGCTGGATGGGGGAACGGTGCGGGTGTGCAAGCGTGTACACATAATTTATGTACGGGGTAAACTTTTGACGGGGACGCGAATTGTTGTTACCTGCATGGCGAGTTGACTGATGTTACTACAGACAAAAAAAAAAAAAAAAAAACGTAATAATAATAAATCATAAATACCATATTCACGACCGTGTGTCAACCCGGCCAGTTTCGAATACGTATTGTAAAATATCATATAAGTGTGTGATGTACGTATACGTTTTACACTGTCCTTTTGTCGTTTCGTTTGACCGTAAAACAGTCGCCGCGGTGTTTTTACGACCGGAATGCGAATGTGCGAAACAAATGAAAATCGTAATCGCGCAACAGTGTGTACAAAAGAGATGCTAACGAAATAATGTGTTAAAAAATAAAAAACACAATATACTGTGTACGTAAAGCACGGTTAAATGTCTAGTAAAAGCAACGGTGGCCGAGTCGACATGCTACTGCCATAAACGCCACCGTTGCAATAAACAACGAAATCCGTTAGGCTTTCGCGCAGTGGTACCGATCAGTTGCGTCCTGGACCTAGCCCTTGGCACCCCGCGAGCGGGTCGCCAACACGCATAAATATAAGTGACGCAATGACGACGATCTAGTTTCGAACGATCGCAAACGTTTTGTCTCGCTATCGTTAAATTTTGCGTTCATTGTTAATTTCAGACCTTCTCCGCCACAGCGAGCGGCATGGAGTAACCCTTCCCTCCCCTCACCCCCCTCCCTTGAAATAATAATCACTGGTTGCATGTGCGAGTGCAAGATGTGGAGGAGGGAAAGGATAATGGCAATCAGGATTCGTACCCCCCAAAGGATGCCCGTCCATGTGTCTATTTGCGGTCCCAGAACTACCACGCTGGTCCTTTCAACCCTTTCCCGTCACGCTGCTATTACCCAATCGTTTTCGTGCGGGAGACGGCACCATGCTCAGCGATGGTATTAAAATAATGATAATGATCATGGTGATAATAACAATAATATAATAGTCACAAAGACTGCAGCGCCTCCAGAGACGTTGCGATAATCGCGGATAAAGTTCAACGGTGCTGTTTGAAGGCCTCCGTGCGGTGAGCTTAAATCGAAACGGTCCATCCGAACCGCTTCGTGCACCCGCCAAATGTGCATATTGTAGTTTTATGCCGTCGTTACAGGGTCTCGTGCGCGACAGCATAAATATACAATGCATATATTACATACGTATCAATGTACTAATGTACAGTCTGGCCCGGCCAAATGTTACAATTTACCGATGGAAAATAATTTCTCCGTAACCGTAGACGTTTTTTTTTTTCTTTGCTCAAATCATACCTCATAGTAGCGTTTCGCATTAAAAACGTAACATCAAATCGTATTTAAAAAATTATTTTAAACCATTGCAAAATCGAGAAACATATAATCGGTTTCGTATAATTCGTTTATACGTATGGTTTTCGAAAATAAGTATAACCGGCCGTCTATGGTATTGTGTATAATGGCTATCGCAATAAATCAGAATTGCATATATCAAATAATTGCTAACGTTTTCCGATCACATCGATGTGTTTGTTCACTTGATACATAATACATATATTGTGCGGCTTCAGCGATGATCTTACTATCATCTGTACAGTGACGAATTAATATCGATATACCAATACAATGTATTCTACAATATATTTACAATTGCATTTTAATCTATTATAATATACATTACGTAAAAATCACACGTCCCATTTTTTTTTTCCAAAGTTAAGTTTTAGTTATAGCTATGAAACAATAGATTATAAAATAAAATATGGATCATCGATTGTGATACCCTGAAATTATAATAAAGTTGTTAATTTGCGAATTTATCGAAATGAAAAATTTAAAAGCTATTTTTCTAAACCAGCTAAGGGAGAGGTTAATTACAAAAATTCTGATAAAACGGACTTCATGCATGTTTTTACATTTATGTGTTTTCTTCATTGAGGAACGAACCAAGACCATCACGATAGCTATGGCAGACTTGTTAGAATTGGTCTTGATTTTGGTCTAGGTATTGATCTTAAAGTGCAATATAATAATACTTCAAGTGTCAACTATAATCAAATCCTGTTAATAGTATTAAATCTAATGGAATAAAATGTAAGTAAAAGTTGTACATACGAACCTAAATAAATATAGCGGGTTTATAAATATATCGTATTACCCGTACCAATGATTTTGGTGTTATTATTAAAATCTATTTTTGTATTCACACATCAACGGTTGTGTCATATTAATCAGCTTAAAATAATTCCGTTACGTATCTGTGATTTCTATTTGTTACAGAATCATATTTAGCGAATATTTTATTTATTTTTTTTATTACCTTTGATTTTAACATAAACGCGAATAGATTAATCATACGTACAGCGATTTAAGAAGATTAACTATTATACAACTTATTGATGTATACATTTGAATGATATAGCCAAAGAAATTGATAATGAAATAAATGATAAGAATGGAACGCCAGTTGAAATACTGAATATTATATTCAATTATTTTTTATCTTGTTCTCAACACTTCGTTATTTTCTCGATTGTCATAGTATTAAATTTTATTCAATCTACACTAAATGTGTTTTTCCGAGAAAATTATTTATTTTTTTTTAAATTACAATAAAAATTGCAAAAAAGACTTACAAGATCAAGACCAAGACCAATATTGTTCATCATTAATTTTCCTAGTGTTTAATAAATTATAAATGACAAACATTTGAAAATAAAAGACTATGGGGCCAGACTACCCCATTTATCCCTCTTCTGAGGACACCTCTGACATTGATAGTCTATGAAAAATGGCAATAAGTCGACAAAATAGAGAGGCTTACTCGAAAACTGTTACAAACAGGACGATTTTACGTAAAGGCCTTAGTTATTATATAACTTTGTTACGACTTTTATCCACGCGAATAGAAACGCGAAGGATCACTGTGGCTTTGTTTCGAAATCGATATCGATAATATCCGAAACGCCTTACGTCTTTTACGACGACACTAAATTAAATAAATGTATTTAATAACTTTTATTTAACACTATGGTGCGAGGGGCAATCCATTGCGGATAATCAAAATAAACCTATGAGAAATGTACTCCCGCCGTGGTTGTATCTAGTGCAATAATGTATTATTATTCTATTTTATTTTTTCCCCGCTCATCGATATGTTTCAATACCATTTATTTTTCTTCACGAAACAAGACAGGATGAAAATATACGTAACGCAATAAGCTAAAATATTTATTATAATAGAATCTACAAAAAAATAAAAAAAAACTTGAATCCACTTCGTTTGAATGAAATTATATTAATGTAATAATGAAATTAAAAATAGTAAATTTTTTTCTCGTTCTCACGTTTTGACAATATTCTTTATAAATTATTTTAATATTTGACATCACTTGTCGAGTCGATCAGGTTATATTATGAATTATATTGCTCCTTATATAAATCTAATAAAACGAACTTTTTCAAGTAATAACAACCGATAATTATAATTAAGTTTTAAATTTAAACAAATTACGTTTGTTGAATTTGATCTTTGTGAAATTAAATTAACATCTAATAATTCGATTGATTATTGTAATTAAATTATGTATAAAACTACATGAAATTAATAATTGTTACAATTGTAATGTTTTTAACGTTATTGTTTTACAGATTAGTAAAAAACAATTCTTCCGATATAGAACATTATTGAAAATGATAGAGGCAATTTGTAAAACACCTTTTATTCGATAGATTTGCAGTACCTACATCAATCGTTTCAGTCTAACTTAATAAACAAGATTCTGTTGTAAGAATGGGTCGAATTTCTTTTCAGAAAGTACTAGTCGTATATTGGTTACCGACAAAATATCATTTTGAAAATTATAAAATATCTAAACCGAAAACGATGGAAAAATCCATATTAATGTACGAAAATCGATTTTTGCGTCCCGAGTTGTCTACTAAATAAATCAATAAATAACTAATATTGATAGTATGTAGCTGTACACGCGTTAGCGGTGATGTGTAATTAAATGGTTCAATGCACTCTTGATGAAAGAAAAGTAGTCAAATAATGCGACAAAATGGATTGTTGCGTAAAATTCTAATTGCAAGGAAATATGCATGGATATAAAATTTCAAAATTTCAAACATTATCTGTATAATATATACTGGCGAAGTCTGTACTCAGTTATATACTGCCTTGAGTAAATATTTTATTAAAGTATACTCAAAACCATAATAAAGCAAACATTAAATATTTTTTTTTTTTTTTTTAGGTCACGTTCAATGTATAATATATAGTTAGTAGCAAATGATACGGTGCAGAGTACTTTTAATTACACATTTAACGTGCAAACAAAATAAATCGACCGTGTCCTTTGAATAAAATTATTCAGATTCGTTATAATATAGTACACTGTATATATATGCGATATATTTATTTTGCTAAAGCGGATTAGATAAATAAGGATTAAAAATATGTAGATCAACCATTATTAATGATGAAACGTGTACCCGTTAACACTATTAACAGCGTTACGGTGTATTGATATTCTTAACGAAACATCTTTAATTTTAATTCTACGCAACACAATGGTGTATAATAATGACATAAATCGAAAGATGTTCGTCGCGATCAGCGAAACATCGAACAATATTGACAATGTACATATTCGTGTACCCAATCTAGGAAGCATGACGCCCAGGATCAATTAAAATACAGTGCCCTTACGTAGGTAGAAGTACGGGGTATGTTCATCGTTTTTTTTTTTTCTTCATAAACTTAAGACCGCCCTTATACCAATAGCACCTGGGGCAAGAATATCCATTTGATCTTCCCCCTCCCTATATCCGGCATAGCGTATACCTTCTCTGTTGACCAGGAACAAAGTATAGACTACGCGCTAATACAGTAGTCGCCAACCATTTAGGCCTCACGGACCACTATCCGTGTGTTCCTCGACATCATCGATTACCAATCAGATGAACTGGTCGTGCATCTGATTGAAAGCCAAGGAATACTGATTGAAAACAAATCGCGGGATGGTAACATGATAAAGAATTTAAATGACGATGGTACCACAGAGCACATTAAACATTTCATGTGCTCTCTGATGGAACGGCGTATCAAAATAAATTGGTTGCTATGGCTAAATAGCGATAACACTTTATAATTATGATAACGGATTTCCATCGTCTAGCGCACTGTCCAATTTAGTCGATTAATCTAGTAGACATCTGATTGGTAATCAGATTAATCAAATTTGATGAATAATATCGAAATCCATCGGATTGGTCATCTGATTGATAATCGAGGTTGTCAAAGAACATCATACGGTATTGTACCAATAAATTATACGGACAAATGTAAAGCTTATGGTGTTTCTAGTATTTACACTACAAGTTTTTATTCAAAGATTTTGAACCTACGGCCTTTTTTCATACATGATTTTTTCTGGTAAGTCTTCTATAAAATAATTTAAAAAAAATACATTTATAAAAACATAATTATAAAGATTTTATTTTATTTATTTTATATTTTCATTATTTTTTTACCGCATAATTGGTTTTTACATAATTATATGATATTGGTCCTGGTTACTATATTTCTATCGTCTTCGATCGGTAAACCGAAGGTTATTATAATTTAAAATAAAAATTTCTCGCAACAACCAATATTTTCAGTCGAAGCTATTTTTCTCCAAAAATTAGATACCGTTTTCCTCAGAAAAAAATGAAATAAAATAATCCTTGACCATTTTTCTCCACTTTCCGTTTTCTTCTAACAAGAAATTACAAATAAAAATATGTTATGTTTATGTTTAATAAAAATTAAATAATTTGCAAAAATGTATTTTTAAGTCAAAGATAACGTTTAGATAACGCCTATATTTTTTAATAATAATTAATTACTTGTTTAAAAATAAGAAATATTAGACAAATTAAAAATTATTTTATTTTTTGCTTGACAATCTTTAATTTTTTTATAAGATATATGTTTCTGTTTTAGAATAGATATCAGTTTAAATATATTTCACAACATTAAACCTCATAAATATATTTGGTTTTTGTTTGTAACATTTTTCTATAAAATGCGAATTAAAAGACTCACAATCAAGCTTACGTTAAGATGTTATCGACTATTACTTTCAATCAATAATACGGTATACATCACTACAACACCAATGGAAATAGTAGTCGAAAAAAAAATTGTGGATGCAAATGGAATCTAACCTTTCTGTTAGATTTTTTTTTTTTTTTTTAAGAAAATTGACAGTCGAGGAAAACGGTATCTTATTTTTGGAGAAAAACAGACCTGCCAACATTTTTCTCACGGACCATCGGTCGGCGACCGCTGCACTAATACATACCAGACCACATGACCAACCAGAATATTATTATATTTCATCGTCGGTCGGTTGTTAACATATTTTGATCGCAGAATACGTTTGATCAAAATCCAAAAATCCAATCGTTACCTCTGCCGATTTTCCTACAGGAATCTATTTGTTGTGCGCAAATACACACTGAAAACTTTTAAGTGTTATTAATTTAAACGTTTTCTTGTATAAAATATTGATGTTAACTTACTAATTGGTTATCGATTTTAATGAAAACGGTTTTGCGTGTATAACAACACATCCGTTAATTCGCGAGTGGCAAATGTCTGCGCGTTATTATCCGGATGTGAAATACCGTAATAAATTATTATTAATAAATATATCGACCAGTAAGAAAGTTAATTTCGTGTTCCACATGTTTTACGCTTCCATGCTCGTACTTTATCGAATACTTCATCTGTTCAGTTTTCAAATAATATTTATACTCAAACCTGTTTCGTCGTCATGTTTTCGGGAATAAATGGAATTTTCGCCGTTCTACTATACGATATCGTCACTAATCTTTTACAATTCGAGTGAATCGTGGCTTAAATGTTCCGTATAGCGATGCAAATTTATTACGTACAGTAATAAAGTAAGTGTACCGCTACCTTCAGCGTGGGATCCAGGGTATTTGATGCTCCGGGCAAATGTTATTAGAGTAAGAAACCTCAACCGCTTTTCCGTCCCAAAAACAAACTACCGACCACTTTGAAGGAATTAATTACTATTCAATAATAATGGAATAATATTTATACAGAATGTCAACCACTGATCTACCGGGATGACGTCCGAGAGAATAATCTCTAATCCTCATTTTCCCTGTCACTTAGATCGGACGCAGCCCTGTAAAATGTTTTTTTAGCGTTCTACGTAATCTACTTACTAATAATACAATTGTTATACGATAATACGATCCGTGTGAAGTAAATGTAGAAAATATGATCATGCATCTACAGGTGATCCAGACATCGACTTCAAGCCAATCATAATATAACATATGACTATTTCGTCGTTAGACGATTATAATACGCGTCGTCAGAACTAATATTTTTATTAAATTGATTCACATAGTACGTCACATACATGCAATACTGCAATACGCTAGGATCTAGTATATTGGGCCTAGATCATACTTTCTGATTCAGCAAACGTTGTATTGCCCATAAAGAGTGTTTTACAATTTCAGCTGTACACCAGCTGTTGCTAGGGTAAAAAGAATTTGCGAGTTTCTTGTCCTTTATGTTTCATTAATTTCTGTTGAACCTATTATAGTATTAAACGAATAAAATGCAATGATCGCGTCAGTAAAAATATTGATACTATATTATAATACGCTTGTTCTACATTTTTTTCTAAATTCATGTTTATACCACAGCTGTTGCTGGGCTGTTTCGATGAAACTGGGAACATTACAATTAAATTACAGCATACATCGTAGAAGCATATTAGTAAAGCATCATTAGGTTGAAAAATTTTAAACGTTATAGAAACGAAACAAACTTATACCTAATTTTATACCTTATGGTCAGTGATAGTAGAACAACTTCAGATTAATTATGAAAAATCACGTGTTGATGTTTCAATTGTAACTAAAAACATACTTGGTAGAGATGTTGGAAACATCAAATGTTTAGTGGGTTTATATTAATGGCTTGTAGTACATATTTTAACATAGCACGTTTATTATCGTGGTTTTGAAGTGTTAAAAGTTTCGAGCTCTACTTATTATTATTATTATTTACTAATTATATGTTTACATAAAAATACCGGTGATTAATTATATTGGCTCTCTAAGAGACAGATTAGGGTAAGATACAAAAACTGATATTTACTTATTTTCTAGAAAAAATTTTGTAAATAATAATCAAATTACAGATATTTCGATAAAATTTAAAAACATGTTTATCCTTTTCACCCCTTAAGGAAGAATCAGGATAAAATTCAGCATTACACAATTAGAGATCTATACCACCCTAATTTTAAGTTTCTAGGTCCAACGTTTGATCTAAGAACTGATGAATAAGTGAATTGGACATATTCCTTTAGATATATATATATAAATATATATTCATTGATGCCGGGCATAACAGTATAACTGGTAGTCAGGGATATCAAAGTTGTCATTGTAAAAATAAATGTCAAAATAATCAATGTGCTTGTCGTGCAACTAAAAAATTATGTAATTCGAAGTGTCATAGTAACTAGTTTATCTTGTGAAAATAAATAGTAACCATAATAATCATACATGATTCTGTCGATTTTAATTGTATTTTAATAAATAAATGATATATTACCCACATTGACTATCAACTGTAGGCATTTTATATATTGCCCAGACATTGTTAGCATCGCCTTACCTAATTAGCCACTGTTAATATTGACTAGTCATTACTGACAATGACTGATTTCCGACATTTCCGGTAACATATATATAGATTAATATATCACACTGTATGTAGGCTTCCGTTCGCAATGGGTTTATTTCATTTTTCTTGTACGTCTCCGTTGGTTAGTTTGTTATCCAATACAGTTTCCAAAAAGTCGAAAGGTGTATTAGTCCGGGTTACTACAACAATAACTGAATATGGCGTATAATATATCAAATTACAATCGTAGAAAAAAAAAAAAAACGTAAAACGTCGTAGATGACGATGCGTTCAAAAAAGTGTTTTGTTACTGTCAATGATTAGAAGTGAAATATTTTTATATGGATTCATGATGGGGTCATCCACACGTTACACGTATAATTTCTACCATGCAGTTTCGTTTTATCACGTCGCTGTTCTTACGCAATACAACAACATTATATATAATACTTCGTGCACGTTTGTAAGATTTGTTCCATTTTTTCGCTAACGAATAATAAATTTGTCTATCGCAGTGTTTCCCGACCTGGGAGGCGCCTCTACGCTTCGTAGCGAATCGTCAACGCGTTGTTAAGGAGGCGCAAACAATCATCGTGGTGTAGATTTTTTTTTTTTTTTATTAAAATTATCTATACAAGCTAGGGATGAAACAAAAGTTTGTTAATGAACGGTTTTTTTTTTTTCAATATTATTACACGTCAACGTTAAATATTAAGAGAACACGGTACCCGGAGTAATTTATTTGACAAAACACGTTTTACGTGAGATCAAACCATTCAGTGGCGATTCACACTGGAGGCTGCGTAAGAACATTGTCCGCGACATAGCGGTTTTATACTTTCGTTAGATTTTCAAAGACGCGCAAGAGAGGACGAAAACGTTTGGGAAATACTGGTTTACAAAAACGTGTCGGCGGTCGTACATTTTGGCACGTGATAATTTGCGCTAATCCGCGTGACCGTTGATTATAATATTTTTTTGCCGGTTTTCTGTGTTACTAATCACATGTTGCCGGCCGCCACCGCCGCCGTTGGGCACGGTCGCGAGCGAATACATACGGAAACACATATGGTGTAGTATGCGAATCGTATGCTGGAAACCGCGGTTCGAGAGCACGATTGGCGTGCGATTTATGTGTATTTGTTCCGTTATGATTTACGGCACGGCGTAATCAAAATGATAAATAATAACAACGGACCGGAGATGAAAGATCGACGAACGCGATACCGCACGATCGCGCGCGTTTATCCGCGTCAGGCTCGACGACGGGCCAGCAACCACGATAATAAAACAATATAATGTATTGCAAAACTATAATCATAATTAATATCGTATGCTGTTAATTAATTATAATATATACGTGTGTATATCTATCGAACCGCATACGTGAAGCCGAAATTTTATGCGCGCTCGTACTTGCTCCCCTACCTCGTCTTCGGCGTCCGTTGTCCGCACAGGACGAGTCGATCATTTTTTTTTCCTTTTCTTTATATTTATTCCCCTGCGGTATCTGTGGCGCACATCTCGACAAGTTCTCCGCGCGCTAGCCCAATTAAATGGTAATAAATCGCACGCCCTCGGCCGGTCGTCGTTGCTCACATGGTCGTCATAACATATCCCAACAAATACACATAGTAATGATAATAATAATAATAATAATACGAGCACAAGATATCAAAAAAAAAAAAAAAAAAATTACACGGTGTGCGTGTGTGTACTATAAATTAATAATCTTGTCTTTGGGTTTCGCCAAATCACCGCTGTCGTCTAACCACTTCTCCGTTAATTGTTAAGCAATAATAAAATATATATATATATATATATATATATATATAATACCACATATGAAGTACTGCCAACGCCGCCATGCCGCCAAACAGATTTAAAAGGAACGTCCTTTTACTCGATTTCTGCGTCATCCCATCCATCCGTATGTGTGTGTATCAGTCGGAGATTTGTCTCCATCTCTTTTTATCGAAAACCATCCGTTTAACCACTCTCCCCGTCGCTGTATTAAATGTTTCTCTCTGATCATTAAACGTTTAAAGGAGACTAGTATCGTATAAATCACAACGGATGCTGTGATGCAGAAGCTTTTTCTTTTTTCTTTTTTCTTTTTTTTTTTTATCGCATAATTTTTATCCACGATTTAAACGCCGTCACTGACAGATGACCACCGCCAACTCAGTTTATGAACAGAGAAGGTCTTCGCATTGATTGCGTTCCCTGCTAGTCGATTTTTCTATTGGTCTCTGCGCACGTTCCCAAATATTTATAGATGGAAAGAGAGAGAGAGAGAAAATGAGAAGGAAAACAACGTTTTTATTTATTTTTTCGTAGTCTGTATCGATTTTCAACAATGACATTGTTCCATATATACATATTTAGTTTGGGTTAGAATCATTGACGAAACCAAATGATGGTATTATGAGTGTCTGGACATCCCTCTTGAACCATTAAATCGAATTTATGAAAATTTCATTAGGTTGAAAAAAAAATGTTTTATTTATTTATAAAACGTTCAGCCAATTCATTGTTTAATACCCTAATGCGGCAGAACATCTATTATAATACGTCAATCGTGTCGGTAGTATCTAATAACTTTGTAATGTATCTTTACATTTGACTATATTTATATATTACGTATTCAGATACCTACAGTGGCTTATTTAAAAATAAAGTCCGGGGATCAGGGGAAGCGGGGAGTCGACTGGTTAAATAAGATAATACAAAAAGTCTTATGCATTTTAAATCATATAATCCCATTTTCCAAAAAAAAAAAAAAAAGAGATAAAAATGGAAGCTAACTTAATCGTTTTAAGGAAGAACCAATAAAGAGAGATAATAATACACGCTCGTGCACTTTCCGATACGGTAAACGGACAGCGATAGGCCACCCTACGCTTTGTGAAACGTTGCAACGTAAACGCCAAGGACCGCTGGCGAACGGTCTATTAGATTGACGACATCGGCGAAAATCCCTTAGGCCTAGGTCCCCCATGACCTATCATAGCACATGGTGCGACTAAGAATTTTACGAGGAATAAAATTAAAAATTAAAAATTCGAGGATACGATGGAAATGCTAATATTTCGAGGCGATACAAATAGTGCATTTATACTCATATAAGTAAGCATTTCTTGTTAATGGCATGTAAAAAATAAAAATGTTAATCCCCCCCCAAACAAAGTCCTAGATCCGCCACCGCGACCGCGGTCACAAACGTTCGTCAAGTCGTGCGCGTCCGACCGACAAGTCGGGCCGACGTCGGGCGTGCATACCCCGGCGCAACCGTGTTCCCAGTAAGTCGCCGAACACGACAACGTGTACGTGCGTGTGCGTTTGTGTTTACATGCGAGTACAATGTGGATACATTCGCGGTATGCGCGCACGGTCCAATTAATTTACACCCCCGGGCGGTAATTAACGTGCTCAGGCAGTGTTTGGTAATCTTAAAATTATACACACACACGCGCGCACACACACACTTGTACGCATTGTGTGCTTGCGGACAACGACCATGGTCGAAATATGCTTTTATGCTTGTTCACTATATCGACGTGCTTGTTTATAACTCTGCGCAGTAGTATACGTATTATAAAATATTATATATAATAATATTATATTATAATAATAACTTATTTTAAGTTCAGCTGATCTGGAGAAAGGATTCTTCACATTTTAACGAACTCGTAAGAGCTATAATTATGATGTGGGGAAAAAATAAGCAGTACCTTAACTTAGTCGGGAATTAATTTTCACCTTTTTTTTTCTACCCAATAATATAATGACATCATGCAAAACTATATTTATGTACGTTACTTCGATCTCTATTGAATTCTAGGAAAAGTGCATAGAATATGCCTAAACAATAGTTTGTAATATATATAAATATATATATGTTTTTTTATTACTAATAACTGAAAATCAACTTGACGTGTCTATAACATCAATTAGTTGATCAATAGCTCCAAACCATGGGAACAACTTAATTGTTTAAATTAAAAATTACTTAAGAAAACATGTGTACAACTAAATAAATATTTACGTTAAGTTCAACTATTAATATGGTTGAACTAATATTGGCAGTAGACAAATATTAACAGACTACGAGAATTGCTGGAAACTAAAAGAGACGTTCCAATTATTGTTAATATAGATATATTAAACTATATACATCGTTTGATGTGAATAATCGATTTACAATTGTTTATTTATTTTTTCTGAGGTTGTTCATGCATTGTCTGTTTTAACGTATTTCGCAAAACGTGTATAGTCAAACAAGACGTGATCGTGAGTCTTGGATCCGCATGAAGTATATAACATAATACCGCATGCGCCGGCGCCTGTGGCAGAACACGCGTGTGTGAGTGCGTGTGTGTGTTCGATTCTTACGATTTGCCACTCGAGATTTTATTATTATTCTGGTACGCAAAGTCGACACAACGCAAACCCGTTGGAGTACAAAACGACCGAAATAAATCACTACCAGGTCTACTGTAGTGAACTAAGTATTACGTTAATTGCATATTAATTATGTAAATACGTAGGGTATTATAATACACATCAAAGTCCGTCGCAATAGAGTATTTAGGAGGGAGATTAGGGAGATATATCTTATGAATATATGCTTTTTTTTCTTTTTTTTTTTTAATATCCTAGTTTTCATTAATTTACTTCAAATAAGGTGATTGAAAAACATTAATGCATTAATAAATAAACTTTTTGTTTTCTATTTTTATACATAATTTAATTTTCTTTTATTTTATTATTGAAAATATTATATGTTTGTATTTATGTTGTTATAAATCAGTTATTGTTATAGTTGAAAGTTAATAGTATTTACTACTTACTGTATTTCAAGAGGAGGGAAGAAAAAAAATAGTCATATCTTCTCCTTCAAAGAAATTCTAAACACGCCACTGGTCTGTCGAGTTATCTCTAAAATGCATCGTACCTATAAACACTATTATGTAATAATTAATACACAACACCATCGACGCTGTAAAACCAATCGATCGTCGTCGTCGTCTTTAATCATAATCGTCATTATAACTATTATTTTTATGATTATTATTATAATACAGATAAACATCTAAAATTGAAATATTTTATGCCATCCACTACGACGGTTCTGGATAAATGAAAATAATAATTATAATGAAAACCCAAAAATCACGTATACAACGAGTTCCGGTATTGAACTCGCGCGCACACCTAAATGACGTATCGAAATGGAAAACCGATCGCATGAAGAACACGTTATTACATTATTTGTCCGCAAGACGATGAACAATAATTTATTAACGTTTCTTTTCATCATCATTTCCCCCGAAAATAAGCAAAACAAAGCAAGCATACAAGAACGATGTACCCACGCGTTCTCTCCGTGTATCGTTATGTCAAATTAGGCTATTTAAAGTCATTTTAAAGAACGGAAAAGTTTACGAATTACGTATCGGAAAAAGACACAATGAACTTACTACGAATACACACGTTTCTAGAGAATTCGAATCCAACGAAATCGATTTTCACTTCAACGATTCATGAAAACCCAATGACGTTCAATGTCAAATTTTATATTTGTCGTTCGTGCCCGACCAATATCGTGGCTATACCGCTAGAGACGATAGAAAAATTATTTATCATCATCTTCCACACACACACACACACACACACACATACATATATATATATATATATATATAATAATATTTATGCATATTGGTCGTTTGTACATATTTGCGCAAAAATGTTTTCGACAATGCTTTTTGAATATTATTAAGTAAATACAACGACAACAAAGTCGGTGCCGTATAAAATCTGAAGCTTTAGTTGTGTACAACCATCAAAAACGATTCGTAAAACAAAAATCGTCGTTTTCTGCGCCGAACTTTTCTACATCATCAGATTTCAAATAAAATGAGTACAGTGATAAACATTTTAATTTACTACATATTGAAATTTAACATGCGAGTATCTTCCCCGATAATTTTTTCGTTAAAACGCAATTAATACAACGTATTAAGTTGATTCGAAACAGCAAGAATTTGAATAATCGAAAAGCATGTGCAGTCTAAACTGCATAATTATTGAAACAGTTGCTTTTGATGTTATATGATTAAGCTACAAAGTTTCATTTTCTGATCGTTTTAAGACTTCTACAGTAACTTGGACAGACAAATGTGTAACACGTTAACGATCCAGTTGTTTGACCTAATTTGTCTAGTCTGGTAACGTGCTTAATGTTGCGCTAACTAAAACGTCTAGTGGCCATTGTAAATCATCGTTTTGTTTAACGCATTCGCAACGTTTATAAATGAATTACTCTCAGGTATGGAAAATAACAATATCGTTGTTATCACGTTGTCAAGTTAACGATCGCGTACATATTGCTAATCTCGAAGAACAATACCGCCGCGATGTTATCAAATGTTTATATTCGATTATTATTGCAACTTGCAAATCCTATACCTGAGTATAATGCCCACCCATGATACGGGGTGATGCGATATGTTATACATATACGAGTGTATACACCACGTGCGGTTGATTCGTTTGATACGCTGTGCCGAATATAAGAAATAGTGAGGCGTTAACAATAATATTGTACTCTAACGTCTACTTGGCACGCATCGTTTTAAATCCTCCGTTTACTTACGAACGTTTAACAATGGCGAGGGCATCCGTATAACCCTTATGTGATACAGGTACGTGCGCTAAACATATATTTTTTCCGACGGACTGTGGATTAAAATATTATCTTGATATTGATTCGGCTCGATAAGCATACTTGCTATGTATGAACGCGTAGAACAAAATCGGTACACATATGCATGGATAAGTGCGGCAATAAACTTACGCCGTTTGGCGGTGGTATTTATATTTAGCTGAGCACTTTTGTAAAAGCGTTTAAGAGTTCTTAAAATATAAAGTGTGCTTATCCATTGCAGGATTATATTATGTAAATCATTTGATTTTTATCTTTGTTTAACTGTACGCAGTAAAGGGTTACGTTTTTTTTTTTTTTCGTCCGGAAAACGGAGCTTATTTATGTTTTGGTAAACTTAATCGTGTTATGCTTAGTTAAATGTTAGCATTAAAATAACTCCCGTGTTTGCCATCAGAAGCTGCAGCACATGATTCGAAAACAATTTTTTTTGTTAAATGAAATTAATTATTATTATAATAAACATTATTATTTTACTCTAAAAAAATACGTTTTCCATTCAAACCACTATTCGTTAAGGGGTTTTATAAAAATATGTTAATTTGTTAAAAACTTTTGACTACCTCTTAGTTGTTATACCTATAAAATTATTTGTTAATTTGTTAATTAGATAATTATGTTTATAGTTTATTGTTATTATTATTATTATTATTATTTCTGTATATTTGTTTGGAAAACGAAATTAGCATTTTAATATTAACGCGCATGTATCGATAAAACATAATTTAATATAGAAACAGAATAATTATTTCTTCAAAAGACTCTAATTTATATTTTAACAAAATCGACATTTTAACGCAATTATCCTAATTAACTTAACATTGTATTTTTATATTTATTTTAAATTCAAAATGTTCAATATTTTAAAATATAGCAATAACGTTATTCTATTCTTTATATATATTTTATATATGTATATATATATATAATTTATATTACATTTATCCGTTTAACAGTCAGTCTTATAACATGCCTTAAGTGATTTATGCTTTTTTTAAATGTTTTGATTATTTTAATTTTAAATGTAATCAATGATTTAGTTAATTCATCTTGAATCATTACAAATGTCAAAACAACTTAATTAACAATTTTGTTTGTTTTTTATTGTTTAATGCTATTATTTATGAATCATATTTAAAGTTTTTGGCAAAATGAAGAATGTTTTTACGTCTGCTTCAACTTTTAGGATGGCCTGTCAAATTATCTTCAAACAAAACTTATTTGAAAATAAAAATATCCCCAAACAAAATAATCCCTCGATGTGTTTCCAAGCGTAATTAATTTAAAGTCATTAAAAATACAAAACTATTCACTGATTATTATTATCATCATTATTATTATTATTATTATTATAATTTTATATACAATTCGCAAATAAAATAAGTATTAAGTTTTAAATCTATGAGCTTAATTATATTTCTTCAAACGTTGTGTTGAAAAACGTCACGAAGAAAGTCAAACTTAAGCTTATGGTTCAAGAATCGTGCAAACATAAGATACAATATTATCCTGTCTTATTTATATTGATTTTGAAATGTTTACGATTTTATTATAGAATAAAGCATTAAAAACGCACGATTCTGAAAAACGTATTATTTGAAAAAACCGCAGTTTACGAAATGTATACTACAAGTATTACGTACAATATACTATTGAAGTATTAGAGACGATAAAAGTCCGTAACGATTAATTCTTCGCAAATGTATTTCGGAAGGTCGTTTTAATAATCTATACCATGACTTATAACGATTACTGTTTAACTAATACTCGTATTTAAAAGCTTCTTGGTATAATACATGAACTTAATTGATGGATGTATACTGAATCAGTATTATTGATGGTTCAATCAATATATTATATATTCTTTCCAGTACAACTTGAATGCCATATTTTGTTGAAATATTTTTTAATATAGTATAGATTTAGTTGCATCCATCGTGTATATTTACGTACAGCTAAAATAAATATAATCAAATTATATATATATATATATATATATATATAAAGAATCAAGAATAATAAGAAAGACTGTTGAACCGATTGATAAAGAAAAAAATGTAACTCTTCAAAGGCATTCAGAATACATTTTATCAAAAGTAAACATCTAATGTCGATGAAAACCATTAACATTATTTGTTGCTCTGTGTTCGCTACCTGGAAATATAAAATAAAACGAAATACATTTTTTGAAGAGTAATATGACATACATCGGCGATGCGATAACGATGTGGTGTTGGTCCTCGCATAATATAAAAAAAAAAATGTCAACCAATTAATATTCCGAAAACGTTAAAACATCGGGTGTCCGTACGTGTTGCTCGAGACGTCCAACCGAACAAAAGCAAACGTTAATTTTAGACGATTAAACGCAATTCAATAACATCAACGCGTTTTAAAAAACGATATTTTTGCTTCTCGGTTCAATTTGAAAAACTTTACGATGAACGCGCCGCCATCGTCGTATATAAAATGTATTTGTAAACTTATCGCCGATTCCAGTGACCGGCTTACGATCACAGCTTGATCGACGACGATCCATGAAGTAAAAACATGACCTTGTGTGATAAACGGTTCCGTGAAACGATCGGAGAAAACGTACGAGTCAAAGGCAACACATCGCATATTCAAGTCTCTCGTCGCGGCGACGGTGTACGGACGACAATTCACAAACCTAATCGACACAAAACGGTATCACGTCATTAAGGGGCACTGCAGACACCGTAGCATACGGTCGATCAGAAGGTTTCTAATAATGCAATCGGATTTGTTAATGTTTCCGCGGTACAACGTTTCGGTTCGACGGAAAAATAGTGTATGGCCGAAAGGAATTTGTGGGCCATTGCGTGCACCGCGCGTGCGAGTATTCCGACAGAGGACAGGAAAGAAAACGTTGGGTTGAGCGTATCGCAGTACATATTGTGTTATTTCAAAGGATATTCGAATCGTATGTGGAGGCGGGGAAATGAAACATAATATAACATAACACACGCGCGTTCGAGCTGAGGCGGGTTTTATCGCTCTAGACGAAATAAGTTTCCCGGCCGGCAGGGGGGAACACATTTAAAAACAAAAACTTTATTTTCATAAGGGTTGGAGTACGGGGAGGAGATCGAGGGTTGTTTGGTGGCAGAGGACCACGGCCAATATGTCACCGATTGCGTAGTGAAACTATGGCACGTACCGCGAGTCCGTTATTAACGGCCATCACCACCGCCGCCGCCGCCCGGGATGAAGCCATTATACGCATATGTGTGCCAGTTCCCATACAAACGTTGAATTTTTCTCCAATGTTGAGCTCTTCAATTTTCCACTGTCCCGACCACCACAGAAGCCGTCAGTCACGTAGAAGACGTGCACCGTTTTGGAAAAAAGTTTCGGCAAACTTCCGATGGATATACATGTACGTGTATGTGTGTGTGTGTGTTTACGGTTTATTTGCAACTCACACGCGTCACCCGTGACCTACGCTAATGAAGAAATATAATGCACACGAATATTATATACACGTGTAAACAACCATTCAGACATACGTATACACTACAAATTATTAAACACATATTAAGAAATACGTGTGGACGTACATTGGTCAAGACACACAGTGCTTGGACGTCTTTTTTCTGTACTTTATTCGTTTACCATAGCTACGGCACCATAATGACCACGCTGACGATGTTTATTATCTCTCATGTTTATTTATGGTTGTAATTTTGAATAGAAATCCTTTCCATGAGGTTTATTATCAAAATATCAAAACATTTTTTGCGCATATTTGCCTATTTTTTTTGATTTCAGTTTTCTCTGACTTAAATGTAGCATAGGTATTTGACAGTTTTCAATCCAAAGCATAAAAATAATAATCATAAAAAAAAGTAATTATATTATATTAAGTGAATGTGAATCGTATTGTATACATAGAGAGTAGTATAAATTATAATACGAGTATATTTACTGCATACGGCGATTTAATAAAAATTAATATAATTTTTTATGTAACAAAACTCTTGTTGATTATAATAATAGTAATAATAATAATAATAATAATATTTATTCGACATTAATTACAAAATAAACAGTATAGATGTTTCTAAGAAGAAAAATAATTAACTTTGGTTCTCTTTTCAAAAGCAAGTTTCTGCTGAAAAGAGAGATTTTGTGATAGTCGTTAAAATCAGAACAAAATCTGTATGAATAAGAACAATATGAGTAATGATAATATAACGGCATTAATAGTATTTAAACATGTTATAATGGAGGGTTATATCTTGAAAAAGCTTAAATTTAACCAATTCTGTGCCTGAGATATTGACATAAAACTTGGACATTTAATAAGATTTAATTTTACATAATTATAGTGATATTATAGTTATTTTTTTAAAAAAAATATTAATAAAACATTAGTTATATATTTTGTATACATTTTAAAACTATGAAAATTATATTTAATACAAAATTGAATAAACTTATATTTACGGCTTTGTTGTACGAATTTCAGTTTATAAGATAACAGGCAAATGTTTTTTATGTATAATGTTTTTAAATTCAATGTCTCTAATTATTTAAATAAATTAACAGTTGGAAATAATGTAGGTTAATTGAAAATATTTGAGTAGCGAGTGATATGTTTTAAGAATAAAAGCAAGTGATATATTCCTCCTTGAAAAAAAAATTCCATAAGAAAGAATACATTTTATGACTGCAGTGCATATCTTTTTTTTTTTAATTTGGAATTTAAGATAAATTTAAAAAATTTATATACATAAAAAATATTCTTAGCAAATTATTAATATGGTTTATGTGTACTTATAATTTTAAATTCTCACCAACGTCTAATATATCAACGCGTTATATCTAGAAAAAACTCTATTCAATTCACTACATTTGCATTAATTATTTTTAATATAACTGTTAATACAACTTATTAGTATAAACAATGATTTTAAAATTATCTAAACGTAAAGATTTTTATATACCATAGTGAAAGTAATAAGTTTTTCTCTATTTGTCTCAAGTAAAATACTATCTAACCAGTTTCTAACAATACTGAAACTTTCCACATGACGGTATTGTAACGTGGTGACCAGTTACGTATGTGATGTTTAGGAAAGTTCTTTCTGATACTTTTGAATATATCTAATCGTAGCTTGGGAACATAACAGAAAATATCTTAATATTACAAATAAATGTTGATTAGTTTAGGGGTTATTGAAGTTTAATGCAAAAATATAACTTACTGGCTACGGATGTCTAGAGTAGGTACAATAGGGAGTTTGGATACATCGGATGGTAGTCGTGGCCGAACTGCCATTTCTTACGTATTCGGCATAAGCCATTCGATTTACAATAGTGATATATTATACACGTATGTACATATACATCCCTAGTTCGAACGTAGTGTCCACTCAGCAACTATACATATCATATGTGTTGACTAATAATTATGTAACGACCGTTACAGTATCATCAGCCAAACAAATGATCTATTCAAATCCAACAAGTTATATCTCATATAGGAACTAACTCTATGCCAATGTGTATTCACTAACCTCCGAATTACAATAGGTACTCATTGCACCGACGTGCAGACGGCGTAATGACTCGCAGTGCCATTGAAATCGTCTTTTCTTATGTATCCCGTATTTTATTCATTTCCCACCGCTACTACAACAGAATCACCCCTCGATGACAACGGCAATTGCTGTAACTCTCAACCTTGTGCAACCTACTAAGGGTACTCCGTAGCTCGACTGTTGTCACTCATATCCCCGTCCGTCCAACCACCACCGCCGCAGCGGATTAAAGATTTTCGACGTCCGACCCCGATGGGAAATTAATGCGGCCGCCGAGCTTTGACGAAATAATAAAATCCGTATAAAAAAGGAAAAATAAAATAAAGTCCAATAAAAATCTACGCTAATACGACTGTGTTTTATTATTTTATCGGTTACAAATAAATCTGTTCCGTTCATCAATCAACCGTTCTACACATATACATATATCTACACGCGCGCGCACACACACACACACACACATACATGTATATTATATAAATACGTGGGCGCGAATAATACGTCATGTAAATTTACGAATATGCGCACACAACGATATCGGCGGAAAAACGTTAACTCGTCAACGATTTTTTTCAATAAACGTTAGTACCCCCGTTCGGGGCTTGGCGTCGCACCAAAAACATCGGATAGATAGCGAGAAATCGTCGGGATTGCCGATTTCCAACCGAAAAGTCGTATATTATTATTGAAAACGTTTATGCGTTCCACTGCTCGTCCTTCCTACACGCACGTATTGTACATGTGCGCACAACCAACGCGCGCCTCAATAAATCGCTCCGTTTCGCGGATAATCTTGGTATATTATTATTTCATCCCAGCATCGTCAACCGTATGCAAACATTATTATATTATCATTCTATTGATAACACGTCGACATACGTCCCGTGTAAGTTCGCGCGCGGCAAACCTTCGCGGTGCACGTACACACGCTAACACCTGCAGTGTTTCTCAATAGTTTTTTGACTCCCCGCCTTCCTTACACGCTTTCGAAAATCCCATAACTCCCCACTTTTCATGCGCAACGCAAAATTGCGTTTTATTTATTTATTTTTTTTTGTCATCATAAACGAAAATTAAAGATAAATTACAAAATCGTAAAATATAAACGCTTTATAATTGAATGAAAAATAAACGTAATCGCCATCACTATATTGCCCTCCATTCCGTACCTAAACTCATCCCTAGGGAGGGATTACCCTCAATCTTTGCACCACATGATGTGTATTAAACATTAAATCGTACACTCGATTCGCTTGTGGTCTAATATGTTTTCATTTTTTGGCGCACAAACGTTTATATATTAACGTAATAAATGTATGATCAACTTGTTAATCGACCACGAACATTTTCTAAACCGTTTCAAGCGACGTGATCATTGGACTACGCGATACGCGAATGAAACCTCGTAATTCATTCGTAATTGCACATCCGTGTGTCACGCGCACCGTAGGTGTAACACCATTCATACGAGCTTAATATAGTCACTTGCGTCTGTATTTCTTTTTAAATTAAAAATGTCAGCGTGTTTTCGCCAACACCGAACTGATCCGCGTCAACCGTTTTGTTATTAAAAAAATAAATAAACAAGAGTAAACAGTACCACGGGCAAATCTCCCACACGGTCGTACGCGTACATCATTCGCCACGCACACACGCGCATGTATACACGGATACGTGTACGCAGTGCGTACTCGTAAGTAGGTGTATCTCAATTAAACGTGATTGTTTTTATTTTTCTTCCAGAACGTTCGGGCACACGATCACGACGACATCGCACGGCCGGACGCTGCGCGGTGAAAACGCATTACAGGTAAATAATACACGTGCACGTGTACGTATTACCATTGATTGCAAACGCTATAGTATTCATAATCAATGGTATTATACATGTTATGCTGGCAGGTAAGCGTACTTGATCGGAACGGTGCGGTGACCGAACGGGTCACTACGTGGACACTGATCGTTAATTAAATCAAACGGTTCGACGCAGCGGCGGACGCATTTACGTTGTAATGTATGCGTCGTTAAAAGTTCGTTTATTGTTAGTGCGCGCACGGCGTTCGTGAACGTACCCGGTCGCGTCTCGTACCCCGCGAACGGACGTCGTCACCGGTCCGCGAGATAATTATGTAAACCATACGGACGCACGCGCGTCGATCGCCGCGGCCCGTTGCACTCCCTAGGCGGACAAACGCCGACCGTTTAATGTGCATAAACGTGTGGCCTCGCAACGGTGGCCGGACACGGCACGACGAGTTACGTTTGACTCGTCGAGCTCACCCAGAGTGTGTGTGTGTGAGAGAGAGAGAGAGTATAAGGGAAGCTAAAAGTGTTGAGGATTAATTAGTATTTTTTTTTTTTTCGTTTACTCGTTTAAGTCGTAGCGGTTTACACGGAGAAAATGTAAATTGAATTCCGTTAAAAATAAATAACTTATTTTTTTTTTTTTTTATCAAACCCAACGATATCGAGACATAATGTTTATTCGTTGAATTCATATTTCTATGTACTTACGCTGTTTTGATCTCTATTGTAATCTAGGAATAGTGTGTTGAACACTTTTACAATTAATTTCCGGGTATTTCTACTGAAAACAATAATTTATGTATACAAAAATAAAATATTTAGATATTTACGTCTGATCAACAATAAACGAACTCTGGAAAAACGTACCGTGATTGGGTCTCTGTTATCGTTTGTGATTTGAAACCGAGGATGGTATTTTTTTTTTTATTCGCTATTTGTGTAAGTATCGCGTAGTTTATGGTCGTTCGCATATTTTAATTGAAAAACGATTTGTCCGTATCATCACGAACAGTATATTTCAATGTAGTTTTTAGAAATAATGAGGAAAGAAAACCTAGAACGACGTCTTTGTACAATTGCTTTATGTATTATGCAGTGGCGGACTGGCCCGGGTGGAGAGGAGGAGATGTACGCCTGGGCCGGTAGGATTATTAATAGGGCTACTACTATCGTCTATTTACATCATAAGCGAATATTGTTAGTATTTTATTATGAAAAATCGTATCTTAGAAAAAGACAGTATGATAATTATTTGGTATTATTGTAATTCAAACGCAACAGAAATTATTGTAAGAATGTATGTATTTGATAAATATATATATACATACAGAATGTAAACATTAACAATTTAGACACAGTTTTAGTTATGTGCTCGAATGTATAAAGTATTTTTATGTTGTTCTATTTGCACCGCAGAGCAACATTGCCTCTAGAAATATCTGAATATATCATTTTGATGAAGATAAAAAATTAGAAAACAATTCTACAACTAAATAAATTTAATGAATTTTAGAAATTGTTAAAATAAAAATTAATTAGGTTGGTATAGAGATATGATTAAAAAAAAATGAAAATTTTCATCAATTGAACAACAATTGTATAAAAAAAAAGTAAATCCATATTGCATACGAGTCTGCAATGAAGTACCACATTTTGTCTTTGCCGTCCTTGTCATCATATGTAGCACATAACTATATATAGATTATATTTATAGGGTAATTGATAAGAAATAAAGACACGATTGCTATTAGTAATATTAATATACAATTTTTTTTATTTTATAACTATATGTATATATATATATATATATATATATATATATATATATATATATATATATATATATATATATATATATATATATAATATTATATTATAAATATTAGAATGTTGCTAGGAGACGGTTGCTAAGGGGTGTTGCTGAGGAATGATATGTAACGCTTTTTCGGTAACGCTTTTCGATTCTATATGCCAAAGAAAAGACATAAAATGTCAAAAATGTTGGGCCGGCCATATCTTTCTCCGTCTGGGCCGAAGTACTCCCAGTTCGCCCCTGGTATTATGCATACACTGCGTGGTAACATCCAACGTCATCTCTGTATAGAAATAAACTGGCACTCGTAATGCTTTATGGTTTAATATGTGTACGGAACATTTTTGTAAACGGGAATGTTCGCGAATACGTACAAATGCGATGAACAATTTAGGTTGGACATCGTAAATAACAAAAATTTCGATAAGTATACACCTGTAGATGCACGTGTGTGCAGTCGTGTATTTTTATGGCAGACGTTTCGCCTCTGGTTGGTGTCCGCGGGCTTTGATCTGAATAATAAAAAATACAAATTATACTATAATTAGAAGACTTTATTGGTAGTTTGTGCGTATGCAATTTTATGAGTAACACGAGACGCCAGCAGTGAGTTATCTGAAACAGATTACGCTACATCAAATAAATTATAAATAAAAATGTAATAATATATAAATGGTTTCTTTGATGCGGAATAGTTAGTAAATTTTTTCTTATGGAATAAACGAAAAACAAACATTATAATTGCGGTTATTTCAGCGTCGTGTTATGATTTCTAAATATTTTTTATTAATTTTTTTTTTTAGTTTTAACCTGGTAACTCGAAATAACATCAACAGACATTATTCATAACGGTAAAATAAACATTTCGAGGCAGCGAAGAAAAAACGAATAATTTATGTTTTTTAAAACGCTCAATTAACTAAAGGGGTTTTAAATTATTTTAATAATATTATATTGTTTTGAGAGTTGGCATAAATACAATTTGACATTTCCAAAACTTTATTAACGAGTTATGTTTTGAATTCAATAACAAATAAATGTATTCGGTGTACGAATAAAACAAGTTTTTCGTCTACACTCGTTCTATCTCTGTTCCTCTCGTGAACACACACCCGTGCACCGACGTAGGTAACATTAAACATATATTATTGTATTTACAAGCTGACTTGTTAACAAAATAATAAGTGATTCTTCGTAAGCTTAAATTCGCGTTTGAAACTCTGCGGTTTTCGGAAACACGAAACGTTGTTAGATCTATAGAAAAAAAATACTGAGGCTCCAACAACGCGTCGGCTTTCGGTGTATTTTTTATTTTTTTCGTATATCGTTCGACATTCACGCGGTGTAATTATTGTGTGTTGATGCCGTAGTGATGAATGCTTAATGTGTTGGAAAAATATTTGCAACACACGGTTGGTTTTGTACGATCGCACGCGCATTAATGTACGAGCATATAAATTACACAGAAAAAAAAAAGAAATGAGAATGCATCAGCAACACATAACTATAGAGGATATCGGGTACACGGAGATGAGCGTTTCAATTACACACTCGTGTGCATATATTATTCCGATCATCAGACCGTCTCTCCTCCGCCCCTAAGCCATCACTTTATCTTGTTGTACCTAAATTTACCGTAATTATACGTGCATTTCATTGCAAATCTGATGTTGCATATGAATTCGCGATGATTCATACACTATATTATCGTTCAACGTTAGGTTTTTTCTTCGCAACCCAATTATTAGCGAGTTCCTTTAAACAGTACATACTTTGTTAAAGTGACGTTTTTCTTGAGTTTAAATTGTTACCGAACAATTACGTCGAACCACGCCACTGTAATGTATCATAACCGGCAATATTTTACGTGAAGTTTATACGTAGTCATGTAATAAATCATAAAAAAATGTAAAGCAGTAATTGAAAACATATTTAAGCATATGCATATTATATACTGTATAGGATACGTATGGTGAACTTATAACGTTTTTTCGCAGGGGATGATGAAATTATAATATTTTTTCTTTCTTTTAATTGCTACGTCGAATTTCTAACAAATCCTTTAGGTTTTATGTACGATTTTGCATATTTGAACGTAATTGAGCGTGATGTTTCACTTTACGCAGTATACCTATGTGTTATATATATATATATATATATATATATATATATATTGGAAGATAACTGCTACCCTTATATTCGTAAACATTAAGTTTGGAAAAATATCCAAAATAAAACATTTTTTATAGATTTAAATAAATGAAAAAAATAAAATAAAAAACAATAATTACAACAACATTATGCGATATTACAAGCTTATAAATTTAATATTTATATGCCCAACCTCGTACGGTTTAGTTTATAAGAAAAACTACGTTTTAGGGTATCTATCTACAAGTTTTAATTGATATGTTTTTATAAATAAAATTGGTTTTCGAATTTTAAACACTAACTTCATTCAAATAAATTTTAGCTCAAAAATCAGAAATTATATTCGGAATAATAATATTGTAAAAAATGTGATGCATATTTTTTATACTTCTTGGGTAAGTATATTATTCAAAATATTATGGTATTTATAATATTTGTGTTCATCTAATCCAATTTTAAAGAATTTTTCTTTAGATAGTATTATTGTTCGTGTCTCATTTTTTATTAGTAATATTAAAATTTACTCAAATACTCATTTCAAGTATACATTTTATACCATCCGCCGTACGTTCTATCAGCCCAAAGCGCATAATATAGCATATTTAAATGGCATGATTAGTTAATTTAAACTGATAGTTTATGGGTAGATCCATTCTAGGAAAGTGAGCTGGTTTTACCGAACAAACGAAAGTTATTCGTCGCATTATGTAATGCGATTTTATCATTGCCCGAAAGGATACGTGTATGTGATTTTTTGATTAGTACCTTAATTCGGAGAATATACACGCCAATAGCCAGAACATAGACAAAAGAATTTCTATTTGACGTGCGACGAAATACGTACACATTCTGGAAAAAATAACTATTATAATAATATAATAACATTATGGACATCAAAAATTCAAGTAATACATCAAAACAGGCGAGCTGGAATGTGCAGAATTTTTTCACTATGCGGAAATCAATAACAAAATTTGATGCAGACAATAGAACATCAATGCGTTGGTTTAAAGAACGTTTACGGGTTATTTTCTTTATGTCGAGCATTTATAACGAGGTTTTGCTGTTCCATGAAATGCTCAATTAAAATGTATTCATTATAGATGTTTTAAAACCATCGCAGCAACAATAGTAATCAATTGATAATACTTTTTCTCTCCATACGGTAATATTAAATCTTATAAGAAGGAAGTAAAATAGAAATATAACACTGTAATACATAAAAAACCACTTGTTTAGTATTCAATTTATTTTACTTAATCGCGTTGAACTATTAATAGGATATAAATTTTCATAACATAAATATAAAATATCGACTATTTTAAATTCCCCGAATCGTCTACAAATTCCGCAATAGTCAAGAAACGCTTATTAATAAACGGTGAATTAATAATATAAAAAAAGCAATTTTTATCCAAACATTTATAATTGTTTTTAAAATTAAATATTACATTTTTAGTTATTTATGTTAATGATCCCAAAAAAATAAACTAAAAATACGTCTATTTATCAATCATCACAGTATCACAGTATCGTATTTTCCTGTCTTCGCGGAACGCTCTGTAAAATGTGCAATATTCTCATATAATAATAACAATAATAATAATATGTTCGTTTTATATATGATTATACGACTTTGCGGTTCATAATCGGTATGGCGCTGTTACTGACCGGTCACATTTGCGTAATCAAGATTGAAATTATCAGCTTTATCGCGTCGGTATATAGTAATTATTTTATCATTTTATTATACACACCTGTTAAGTGCAAACCACTTGTGTCTTATTATTATTATAACTATTACCAAATTACAGTATAATATGTGTGTGTGTGTGTGTGTGTGTGAGTGTATCTGCTCGACATTATCCCCCGCAATATATATGCACACGAAATTTAAATCCTAGTTTAGTGCGGTTTCGCGATTTCGTTTGATAAGTCTTTGTAGCCGATCTCTAGTGGATTTTTAAAACTCTCGTAATACAACCACTCTGAATATAAGTAAACTATACTTCGCTAGAAACCCATGGGAAATCGACGGCTCTCATTGGCTGTATTACGTTTGTGATAACATTATAAAATTATAAATATTTAATGTTTTAATTTTTTAATTTTTATTATTATTAAAATTATTGTTATTTAAATTGATAAATATATTTATTTATTTTTTTATATTAATTAAAAAAAAATGATTTATCCCCAGACCTCATTTTAAAATTAAATTATCAAAGATGACAATGTTATTATAATAATAAACGAATATTAAATGTATTAAATATTTACTGTTATCAATTTTAAAACTTTTAAAATAGAACTCTGAATGTAATTTTAATTTGATCGTTAAAAATTCATAATTTAATTTATAATTTTAAAATGTACTAAACATTTTTATCATAATATTAAAAAAAAAAATGTATTATCATTAAGATATTTCAGTATTAAATTTCTAACAGTCCTACTTAACCCTAAAAATATAGTAAAAATGTTAATACAATTAAATAGAATAATTACAAATACCTCACAAAAAATGTTTTTGGGTTCATTTTTTTTCTGTTTTCAACAATGTAAATTTGATCATTCTTTCAAGTGTTCTAAATTGGCAACGAGTTATATGTTTGTAGATATTTTATATTGCATTTTTAAATTAATTTGAAAAAAAAAATGAAAACATTGAATATTGATAACTTTATTATGTTACCATAAACATAATTCAGCCAATGAGAGCTGGGATTTTTAGTAATATATGGATTTTTAGTAATATATGCTTATATGCAGCCGGTTAGTTATGTGCTAATTTAACTTATATTCGACGAATTTCTATTTAAAAAAACTACGCACATAACGATTTTTCATCGAACCATGTAATTTCCAAATAATTTTTAATAGAAAAATTTAATTTACAATTTTGTAAAAATATTATTACTTCGAAGTTATATATTTTTACTTAACTTCGACTTTCATTCGAGTGAGATAATAAAAGTGCACTTCGAAAAATATTTTGAAAATGTTTTCATTTCTAAAGAACGATTATAGAATGTACTTTACCTTTATTTAATTTACTTAAAGTATAATGAGGATTACAAGCCTTTGCGATTGTTATGGTTCTGAGTTACGGCGGAAAAAAATGGATTTCTCCGAAAGCGCAGTGCCACGTAAACGCTGCAGTATTACATACATTTTTTTTACATTTTTATCAGTTCCTATAAAAATCCGAATTTCATTTAGACGCTTGGATCATAATACAGTACAATATTATTACTGCAGGTCACGCTGTATCATTGAAACGAATCTGATGAAGACGATAACCGCGATATGGGTTTGTAACATATAATGTTGTACGCAACTTGTTTACAACGGGATTGAAGTTTTTGTGGAAATGAATAATCTGCATTATTATAATATGAAAAGAAACAACAGAAGACGTATTATTATGGTTTCGCAAAATGTGTCTAAATCGGAATGCTATGGGACCGAGACAGATTTCCGTTTTGTTTGACGCGCGCAAATGCACATATTTTTCTCGCCGGAACCGTATGAAATATTTCCGTTTCACACCGAGTTCGTTGTACAGATCGATTTCACTTCGTCCGTCCATTACGAAACTGTATATATTTGAGTACGCACGGCATTTATTTGACACAGTCGTGTATACAACCGTGCACGCGTACCATGTATGTGTGTAAATACATAATTGAACTTATTAAAACGAAAGAAAAAAATTAAATAAACATACGTGTAAAATGTCGGTACAATACGGATGGTATACAGGGGCCTATTCTCAAATCAATCGAAAACGTTTTTCGATCACTGATCAGTCGAAAATAGCATTGGTTTCGATTTTCGCCAAAAAGTGTATTCTCAAAGTGTTTTCGACTGATGATTCGATTTATGCATTCGATGTATAACTTCGACTGTCAAAGCCCAGTCAAATCCTAGATTTTCGACTGTGATTGTTATCATAACATCAAAATAACTATAACTTTTTATACTTACGTTTTTAATTCAACATACGGACAACTAGTTAAGAATGATGGACGATGATTTGGATATGCTAATGCATTTTGGCATTAACAATTTAGAGTTGTAAATAAACCAAAATATTTTTGTGAACAACGAGAGAAGATGTATGGTGGGAGTAAAGTTTGGACCAAATATTCCTTTTTGTAGCTCATGGTGAGCTACCATGAAGTCAACCAGCGCATCTTTTTGTTCTAATGATGCAGATTTTCCTTTATCCATAATTCTTTAAAGGTGGTTAGTGGAGAATAGTAAGAACTTACACGATCACTTTGCAAATTTAAATGTTTAGCTGTTTATCATATTAGCACTAGCCCGTTACTTAACAACACCATAAGTACTTGTAACATAAAAAAAATCATAACAAAATATAAGTCAAGTCACATAATATTATCAGTCATCATCATACATAAACAACTGTTATCAGCCGAATAAATTATTATCTCATGGAATAATTAGCATTTTAGTGATAACATTACGATAATCGAAAACTCGATCGAAAATCACGTATTCGTTATTTAAATATTCGATTAGTTTTTGAGAATAGCATAAATTGAAAAATAACAATCGAATGAATTATTTCGATCGAAAGTTGACCATCGAATAAATATTTTTGACGATCCTTTTCGATTGATTTGAGAATAGGCCCCCAGATCCGGAAACACGGTGTGCACTGTGCAGTGTTTAGGATTTATCGTCCGGACGTCGATAAAACCGACCATCCGGTACACTAATTAATTTCTGGAGAAGTGGCACGATAGGAAACGGATCGTGTTCGTAACACTATCAAACATCGTCTTAACCAGAGTTATTTTTCAATTCATCACGTTGATGCAGAGTGTATTACAGTGCATTTAAGTAAAGACGTATCGTGCACTGCGCATTGAATTGTACGTACAACGGACAGGCGATCCATTGACTTCGCGGAAAAGCCAATAATTGTCGTGTACAGAATTTGAAAATGTTCATCGCACCAAAAAACACTTCACCCGCGTCGTGTACGCACCGCTGTTGTACCGTGGACTATAATGCGTCACGGAGAGGTCTCGCGGCCGTAACGACGAAAAATAATCTATGGGCCGCTCGCGTCAACTCGTCGTTATATTGTCTTCTCGGTCGCACACGTACGAACTATATGCGCGGAAACGATTAAAATGTATGTTTTCGAAGCAATAAATTTTCGTCGAAAAATCAGAAGATCACGTGGTTCGTCATGCGCGGTCAGGCCGCATGTCACGAGGAGCCATTTCTCAAACGGATTTTCACAGATTAAACAGTGTTTTCCTATATTTGTTTGTATTTAAAGGTCCTTCGATTCTAGAGTCCTACAGTTTTAAGCGATTCTTAAGGGATGTACATGAATACATCGAGGTACGAATGGTATAAATTCGTAATCACCAACAATAGCAGGTTACAGTGAGGGTGGAAATGGTTACAGGTTTGCTCCTTGATTACAACACGCTCAGGCCGCCACTACGTTTCGTCGTCTTCCGCGCGGCTGCGGTGATATTAACTGTCATACCACTGTTTACGAGCAGAGTGTATATTTTGCATACATACACGGTCAATCTTCTGTGAAATGAACTCGACAGTTATATAAAAAAAAAAAAGTCATTAAATAGAAATTATGTTAAATTAGGCATAACATTGTTCGTTTAAAAAAATTTTTTAAACGTACGAAATGTATGCAAATGATGTGTGACGTGTATGATAATAACATGATACACTAATGCGTATAATAAAAGTATTGTACAGCAATGAACAATATAAAATATCAACTATCATGGGTGCGTTATAATCCATAACAAAATAATAATGCATAGGTATATAGTGTCAAAAGCAGTTTGTTGTTTACGAAACTTGATTTCGCCATACTTTCGAAAGGTCCGAAATAAATAATTATTATTGTTTTAATCGATTACATAAATTATAGTTTAAAATGCGTGCAACAAAAACGCATTTTTAACGAAAATGTTCGTTGTGTAAAGATGGTGCCGTTAAACAGATATCCGACGGCATATTATATACGAATAATAACACTCTCACAATGTACTGCCATAACGTATCGTATCTCGGGGGTATCCGTCACATATTATACATTAATAAATACCCGCGCGAAGTGTGAAGACACGCACATATAACGACGGAATCTCACGACAACGTCTGGAGGCTACTAGTGTATATATATATATATATATATATATATATAGTGCGCGTGTGTACGGGAAAAATATTCAATTCACTATAGCCGCGATCGTTCGGCTGCAGTGTCGATGGGGTTTCAGGTTGTCTTTCAAAATTTTGAAGGAGCAGAAAAAAAAAAAAAAAATTAATAGAAAAATACGTGTACAAATGAAATGCGTGTGTGCGGTTGACAGGGGCTGGTTCGATGGGTTTCATTGCGCTATGTAATTACCACTGTCGCCGACGACGTATATGAGCTCCAAAGTGGGTGTAAATATATTACGTACCTGTATAATGTGCATAGTGCACACTGCACTGCTTGCGGGTGGGCGGACAAATGTCGAATAACAGATTGAATACTCTCGGAGAGAGCAAAACCTCGACGGCGGTGGTCACGTTCCCGGTGTCGGACAACACCTCTGGGGGGGCCGAACGCGATACACCGAGTGCATGTAGTATAATAACGACCAGTATTGACGGCCAAGAAAATTGTATTCGTAAAATAGAAAATAAATTAAAGTATTTAAACAATAATATATTAGAGCAACGATATTGTAAAATATTTATATTTACTGTAATAGCGTCGCGTACTATGCAGGATCGACGGATCCTTTCCTCCTCTCCGTAAGTTGTGACATCCTACCCGACGTAAAGCTAACCATTTTTCATTTGCGAGTCAAATCGATTCGCAAACAAAACTGTACCACACATACGAGTGTACACATCATTACGTGTTACATAAACACGTGCTTCATCGTCATCGCCACCCAACCTAGATTACCTCGATAGCGCACGTGTCCACACGCGCCAAACGGTCTACGTCACGCCGGAATCACGTATTCGGCCTACCGACAGACCTTGATTTATAACCATTCGGATTTTATAAGGTCCGATTTAAAAATAATTAAAACGGAAAATCGTGTAAACGAGAAGGAGTTGCGATATAATTTCAAAACAGCACATTGCAATTATTGCGATTCTCAAGTAATCAGTTTTGAACAATCAACAAGTAAAAAAAATATTATAAAGGTAACCAGAGGTTACCAGACGGTATCGTGCTTTAAAGCTGTGATGCTAAATCACCGCGGTATAATATAGAACTAATACTATGATTGATCGGATGAAAAACGTAGTAATTATTTTTTAAAATAATGCGACGATCAATTTAAAGAAATGTAAATACGGATAGTAATACACATTTTCAAGAGGACTTTGAACTATTGTATTTATATTTTTTCGCTATTTGATGCGATGTTTTTGGTTTTGGGATTTACAGATCAATATATTGTTTAAAGATTTTACTCAGCCCCGCGTCCAAGAACATAAACTATAGTTAACATGTCAGTACTCGCGGAATCCGCTCGTCTTGCACCGAGGGAGATCACACCGAGTTGGGATTTCACGGCGCGTGACGTGGTATTCCACGGTACTATATATTCACACGTCGTGGGATCGGTGTTGCTCAGCGCGGCTCACGTAAGATCGGCGCAGCACATACCTATACGAAAATTGTCGGTTTTTGGTATCTCAGCCAAAGGAAATCGTTCGCGCCCGTTGCTCGGCTCGTGAAATCGGTCCAACGCGTTCCCACGGACCAAAGAGACTCGTGTGTATTTTCACTAATTTTTTTTTTCTACCTTTTTTAGGGTGTATTTAAACTATCAGTTCATAAGTGTACTGCGCGCCGTACAACACCGTACGATTATTGTAATGTTTTTATTTTCAACTAAAACAAGGAGTGGTCACACGAACTATTCTTGGAACTTCATGATCTGCACGAACAAGAACCTAATGTATAACCGGAACCCAAAACACCGACAACCCAGAGTTCGCAAATGGTTCGCGGGAAAATATTTCGAAAAATCTCGGCGTGCCATAGTTGAAATACAGTACTAGCGTCGACGGGACACCAGACTCGGAGTGGATCGGCAGAGGATGCCGAGCTCAAGATGCGTGCCGCGCCACAGGCCGTATGGGATGGTCGCGTCGGCGTGCAGGCTCGGCTCGTATCTAGGTTCGGTGTAGCAGACGAGTGCAGCGCCACCCGGTTAGCGCGATCCCGGCTTAAAGGATAACCGAAATATTCCGTGACGCGAGAGCACGGCGAGCCCGGTGTAAACGTCGTCATCGCCCCGGGTACGTCCGAACGATGAACACGAGCGGTCGCATCGAATCTGAACGCCGTGTCAACACTGCCCACACTCCCACGGTCCCCGGATAAACCGCGTTGTCTTACCGCTCCGTGACGGATCCCGAACACGTGGGATTACACCGTCGTAAATTATTCATTCGTGGATACCGCAGCGGTGCTTCGAGTCCGTGAGGTTTCGCGCAACACCGTTGGATTTCGATATTCGCCGCGCGCGCACCGCGATCGATCGACCGCGGGCCGCGGCGGTTCGGTACCCGATTTTCCTGGCCGCTCGGCGGGGGTCGACGGACGGGTCTCCCGAGACGGCACCGACCGGCGGAGATCGTGTTGCCGCGACGCGCGCGTTCGTTACCGACCCGATGCCGTGTGCCCCGCGCGCGTTCACCTGCCCCGGGCGCAAGCAATCGTTGACGACGAACAGCCGTAGGACGCGCGCGAACGGACATTACGCGTCGGACCCGATCGCGGATTTCCTAGTGCGGCAACGTTTCCGATTAGGATTTAACATCGGGTCGAGCACCCACATGGACCGCACACGTCGTACACATTACGCCGTAGCCAATGGTTTCCGTTGCCCGTATGGTTTCTTCCCGAATGTCTCGTTTCGCCGTCGACACGAGCGCCAAGGACGCAGTGTGCTCGCACGTATTACAGTGCGCGGCCGCCTGTACGCGTACGGGTTTCACGACGTCCGAACCGTCGAAGAAAATCTATAAACGCATACGCGCATCATGTTCTCTCGGGGTACGCGGCATGCCGCGGTTAGCCGTGTTTTCCCGGAATGTCGTCCGCTTGCGGTCAGTACCGTGAACGCAGGCGCTGGCGTGGAACGCACCCGCGTGCACGATAGCCGTGCGACAGTCGTGCGCGACGCGGCTAAGTGGCCGACCGATTTTTCTCGCAAAACCATGGTACAAGTCCATTACCGGATGTGTTCCCGCACGTCTAAAACCCTCGACCATATTATTAGAAATTAACACGTTTACTGTGCACGAACGTCGCGGGCTCCGGAATAATATACATATATGAAATAATCGAAACGTAATATTTACCACGACGTGACCAAAGTGGTAAGATACAAACAAGCGGTATGCGCTTAACACGCGCAACCGTTGTCCGAGACGAGTACGAGTTGTAACGGCAAAAAGAGTAACCGTAACGAATCAAAAACACGTACGATTGAAATCGTTGCACCGCAATTACATTATTATACACTATTATATTGTACACAAGTCGACTTTAGGCACGATTGTAATTATATAGACGGAACAAGTAATAGATTTTTCGTGTTGTTGATAGTTACAGTAGGTAATACGTTTACTAACGAGCCGACGTTCAATAGTTTAACACGTCTAAAAGGTGATTTCGAGTAACGTGGTGGTTAAAATAATTAAAAATTAACTAGTGAAAAGTTTCGTCGTTCGCTTAACATTACAGTTATCGTTTTCTATACTGCTATTGGCCATCTCACGAGCTCGGCGGAATAGAACATTATAATAAAATACAATATATGCATGTAAAAAAAAAAAGGTCCAACTTGTCGGTACGAAGTTAAACCAAGCACGATTAAGTCAATTCAATTACCTTTCATTTCAGCCAAATCCGACATCAAGTGCTTGAGAATTCGACGTGATTACATTTGAATTTCAAAACGAAAATAACTATTTCGAGAAAAATTAATTTGAAATTGCGCAATATCGGCTTTTTTTTCTAACATTTCAAATGGTCAAATCCCTGTAATTATCACCGTGGCAGCTTGGATCCAAGTCAGTTTGAATGAAGGACAGTTGGAAGTACTTCGTTCTGCTGAAAATTGAGATTCGAAATTTTTTATTTTTTCGAATGAATTTTCCTCTATCACAAAAAGTAAAATCGACATGATGGAAAGAGAGAAACTCTCATACATATGGACGAGTATTGCAATTGACGTTAAGGATTCCGTAGCAGCCGCTAGAGGTTTTGACATTACTGTGAGCACGACGTGTTATTTGTACAAGAAAATATGATCGATTTAAAAACTAACCGAATTTGTTCGTACGCACCCGTTGTCGTATGCAATTTGACAAAGTGCAACACTAATGGTGCTTTTCATCTCTGAATGTGTGTGTGTGTGTGTACGTGTACGTGTGTGTGTGTGTGTGTGTGTGTGTGTGTGTGTGTGTGTGTGTGTGTGTGTGTGTGTGTGTGTGTGTGTGTGTGTGTGTACGTGTGTGTGTGTGTGTGTACGTGTGTACGTGTGAGCGGCGGTCTGATAAAGAAACCGCAAGCCCATGACGAATCGTTTGTACCGCACGCAAAGACCGACTAAAAAATAAAACCTTTTAACTACTATGGTCACCACTCTATATTATATTTATATATACTTGCTCCTCGTATATATGTATATATACGCGGAGCAAGTTTATATAATATAATATTATCATACGTTAGACATAGGTATGCGATAAGATCTATCGTCCGGTCGTTTTATCGAGTCGTGTCAAACGGATCGCGAGTCCGCCCTTCGTGCCGAGTGTTGCGATGACGTACGTACTCCTTAGAATCGTGGTTACCAAACGGCTGAAGAATAGTGTAAACGAATGTTTTCGAGATCATGTAGATAGTAGTAATAACATTTTTATCGTTCGAAGTGACGATTCATGTGAATATCACAAGATATCAATCAATGAACTATGATACCATATGGTTAATAAAATGTACACCTCATCGTTTGGGTTCGCGTATTTATTTTTAAACCGTTTTGCTTAAAATCTGTCCACCGTTCTAATAGTAATGTTCTCGTATCTCGGTTGTTTCATCGGGAAATTAATCGCAACCACGATTGCGAAACACCTTATTTCCGCGTGATAGCGGAAATGCGTGCAATGAAGGTAATCCTAAAATAATTTTCCCGCCGAAGACCGATAAGAGTTAGCTATTTGTTCAGCACAACTTCGAGGTAAAGTTCGACGTTTCAAGACCAGCAATGTTCGGTTGTAACCTCGATGTGGCTAAGTGGTTCTGGACTGTCTACCCCGCCTACCCACCTACTCTCGGTTCTGCTGCAGATTCACGTGCGTAAACAGTATAAAATGTACGCAATCGTCGGTCCATAACGTAGCGATGGTTTTTGTTTTCTCGAATCTCGAAAACGATCGAATCGATTCAAATTAGTCGTACGTAAACACACGTTCGGCACGATAACGTCGATAAGACCATTTATAGAAACCAGTTGCATTTCGATTGCCATAGAGAGAGAGAGAGAGAGAGAGAAAAAACGTCTTCGAATTTATCGCGCGCTTCACCGACTTCCTGTAGTAGCCGCCGCGGTAACAGAAGACCGAGCGTAACGTTATACCGACGGGTGTGGCGGTAACGGCGTTAACAATATTTATGTGTCGAACAACGTACGTTCGGTGGATTATTAGGCGACCGGCGCGCGTTATTTGATCGATATCGATCTACAATAAGAATGCTATTAGTATAAATTAACGCTGACAACTACATACGCATAATGAGCTGCGGTACAAAATAATATTACGCGGCGCAATGGGAACCGGTTGCGCGCGGACGCCGTACCACGGGCCAACCGACGTGTTACGCTAATGTGTGCGAAAAAACAATAACACGCATAATTGATTTGCGCCGGTAGATCTTCGCAATAGCACACGCGTAATGACTGACGTGGACGATTTATTGTGAGTGCGTAACGCAGTCGACCGCGTTGGAAAGTCCAATCGATTTAATGGATTCCCACAAGTACGGTTTCGCCGCAGCAATACTATTTGCGAACTGCAGCTTTGATTTTTGTTTGCAATTAGACGTTTTGTGCTCGTACGAACAAATATTAAATAACGAGTGAAGAATCATAAACGCCATACAGTGATCACGCGTTTATAGCAAGATATGCAGTAAACTTGGTTTGTGTTATAAAAACGAGAGTTTTTACTTTTGTCACTTGCAGACCTTATTTCCATACTTAATTAAGGATCGTATTATTTTAAATCTTTGAGTTCCCATCCGTTTGGGGTGTTGAAAATCGTAATAATTAATCATATATCTTTGTCTAAAGGTATATGAAATAACTCGGATGCACATGTTGCGGTACGCTAAACCAATCACGGAGGTTTCCCGGCAATGAATCCTTCTTATTCCAACACTTACTTTCCTTGGAACATCCTGCCACGGTATTTTCTTTTGTTTCTCATTGTGCGTCACGGAAAATCTATAATTTCCAGGATTTTATAGTTATTAGTTGTTATATTTTCCTCGTGCGTTATTTCAAGTACATTTAAGCTTAGATGTTTAGAACTCGACGATACAGTTACATTTCCAGAATCTAAATATTCCTTTGTGATGTTTTTGTTTACGTCCAAGTTTCAGCTTTGTGTAAAACGTACAAATTGTTTAGCCCCTCCCGTTTAAAAATCCAGGCTACGCCACTGCTTATACGTGTAAATTATTACTGTAATCAATACGCCACATTGGGTTATCAGTTTAAGGTCTAAAAATTAATATGTTTTACGACATCAAAGTTTTAGTCTAATAACTTATAATAAAGATAATCGAAACAATTTATAGTGTGTTAGGTTTTTTTCACGTTTCGTTCATACACCGTTCAGGCAATACAGCCCGACATCAGTATCGCACTGGTTTGCATCCGTATCGCGTGTGTATAATAATCAGGGCTCGGAAGTTCTAGCAAATGCATATTTTTCTTGGTTCGTTCTAAAACATCCAAATTAAGATACAAGTATGTTTCACACTTCTCTGATGTCATACACGAAATTTTATTTTGTTATTTTTTGCATATTTACGGGTTTTACACCTATTTTGCTAATTTAAGGTTTTTAGTGCTATTTTTGGGGATATTTTCACATAAATACATACTATGGGAGTTATATTGCTAATTTGGAGTTTTGAATGCTGTTATGGGCATATTTTTAGATAATAAAGGAAATAAACACATATTTTTGAAAAACTAAATTACCTACTAAACAGCAGTCTACGAATATGTGAACGAAAACAAATTGTTTCATTTTTAAATGGTACTCATCCAAAATAAACAGTCTTAGACCGCTGTTATCGTCGATCAAATCGGACAATTCCTTTCGTTTCCAATAAATTGTTTATTTTTAAAATCGTGTCAATCACATCGTGCTATCATTGGATTTGTTGTATTATTATGCTGTCGTTTTAACTATGTACTAATGACTGAACACGGTAATTTTATTTTAATGTTCCGTCATCATTTAAATATGTCACGTGTTCCATTGATCGTGAACTGTTGTACTTACTCTCAAATAGTACCTATAGTTCTTAAATACCTACCACCATATTCTATGAAATACATTAAAAATCTGTAAAATTAAAAAAATCGAATACTTCATGTTAAAAAAAAATCTGCAAATTAAAAATATATCTAATTTTCATGTTTGTTGAAAATTTTATTTTGCATATTTTCCAATTTTTAGTGCTATTTATAGCGCTTATATTAATATTTTTATGTGCATACTTAAGCGCTAAAAATTAATTTTTTTAGTGCTATAACTTCCGAGCCCTGATAATAATTACTGAAAAACAAAAACAATATGATTTAACAATTAATAAAAAAAAATTTCATCATGACAGTTTATCGAAAATGGAACAGTGGGAAGTAGCTATATAATCAAAAATTTCCCAACCGTTATTATATTAATTATTAAAAAAAAAAAAACTATATTAAATAGATTATATACATACATTTTAATTTTTTTTCGAATAATTTTAGATTTTCCATACTTTAAATTATGTTTTATTATTTTTAATTTTTGTTACTGCAGTTTTGTCCAGCGCCAATGCTATTACATCAATCGGCGATTACTGTGATAATATTTACCAATATATTGTATACATATAATACATGTACGTATTACGAGCTCTGATTATATTATATTATCTGAGTATTCGAATACATAGCGTATAAAGGTATGTTTGACAACACGTAAAATAAAATGAGGATGTTTGTGCATCGAGTTCAACTTTTTCATGAAACTCAATCGTCCCATTTCTTAGAGTGCGCTCTACTGCTATGTGTATGATGATCACGTCACTTATTTAGCAGCATGATCACGAGAAGAAAAAACAGTTCATAATGTTACCAGTACAACGCACGTAAAATAAACATGAATATAAAAGTGATATGTTATTTTATACTGGATGTAAATTCGTTTCCATCACGTACATTTGTATTCGATTTTCAGTTCTGTCTCCGTTTTTATTTTTTTCTTATAATAATTTTCGAACGCTTTTCAACGAGTCATATAAATATATATACATATATACACACTTAAATATACGTATTCATCACTAGTTTTGCGAGTTGTTGAACTTCAATTGAAATTCGTTTTAAAATTGCTTTTTGACGGTTCTGCGGATTATAATATTACAAATTTATGACGAACCGATTTACCGATACTTTATGTTATATAACATTACAGAGCGTTCGCTCTGATCATTTACCAATGATATGTACATATATATATATATATATATATTCGTTTACGTACAGATCTTTTGTTAGAAAAATATAGTATTTTTCATGAACTAATGCGCTCGCTCGGTGCACTATACGCTCGACGGTCGTCGTGCGACGTAAATACATCGTAAACGTTTTCTGTACACAATATTTCTTTCGACGACAAAACGTTTGCAAAATACGTACTATTCAATACGAACGATCGGAGAAAAAGTAATAGAATATTTTGAAAAAAAATTATAAAATCGTTTATCGTTACGGATCCGCGGTGCGTTTGTCTTTGTCGAAACAATAATGTTTCATGCGAAAACGAAGCACAGCCAACACACACACACACACATAAATACACATACACGAACACGCATAGTAGTCGTGTAATACGCGCGTACTCATCAAGAACTGCCTTCCGGCGATGGTACCTACGAATCCGATAACATGGCACGAGCGTAATGCGAGTTGCGTTCATTTTAAAAGTGTATTCAAACGATGTGTCATCGTTAATCGTCAGCCGATGCGGTACACCAGCAATACTTTGGGCGCGGAAAAAAAAATATAATAAAAATTAACAAATAACGCGGTTTTCGTTCCGTTGACGGCGGCACGGTTCCAACACGCAGTCGTCAATCAAGACTTACCGCTGTGACGAATGCCTGTATGCGTAATACGATAAAACGTCTTCACGGAGACGAGCTATTGCGTGTTTTCGCTACATCCACGATTGCTTACGATGAACCCTATAATCGGATAAAAGTCACTTCGTAGAACTACGCATTTCAAAACTTTCTAATCTTTCAATACGTCATTCTTACGTTTTTTTTTTTTTCGCTAATTTTTCATTTTCCGTGGCATGCTCGCAATCCGTAAAAATAATATGTACAAACATACAAATCGAACATTTTTCGATTGATGCGCATACCCGTTATAAAATTTGTGATACGCAGATATACGTGTATACTAACTAACTGGCTGCACTATAAAATTTAGAGTCATTAACAGTATTAACCTTGACTTTATTCAAGTCGTTTTTTAGGACTAAATCACTGCACACACACGAGTATGTACACAAGGGATTCAGACATCACCCCTTCCCGAAATTCAGGAAAATTATAAAATATATATATTTATGGAGTAAATACGGTTTATTGATTATATAAGTATGAAAATATACAACCTAACCCCCCCCCCCCCCCAAATATTTTTTTGTCTATGCGCCTACATACATATGCACATACATCTAAATTTAACATGATCGGGGATTGGCCATTTCTATATATGATTTTCAAAAAGGGTTTTCTGTTCCTTTTGAATATATTTGACCGCAACTGAGAATAACACATTATAATAGTACGCCGATAAATGTATACGAACAATTAATATTTTTTACATAAAAAAGTAAAGTAATGCCATATATTTTATTTGCGTATTCTACTGGAATGAGATGCTAAGTTTTCTGACGACCATAATTCTTGTACCCAACTGTATTTTTCCGATGTTTTAATGTACGGTATATGTTGTGTCCGTGAAGTTAGCCGCGCAAATTTGGCCCCAAAGAAAAAATTTGGTACATAATTAGTTAACCATTAGTAAGAATTAGAAAGCATAAATTCAGAATTTGTAAGTACAACCCACACCAATTATCCCTAAAACTAAATTTCCGGCCAAATTCCCGGCAGCCGGAATATTTTTGAATTTTAAAGTTTTTTTTTTTCAATATTTAGTAAGTAATTAGTAAGTATTTGAAAGCCACCAACCGAAGCTTTTAAGCGTGTACTTTCAAAGTTCTGTCCAACCAAAGTTATTAAAATTAAATCATATGTATTGGGACAAAGCAGTATGATAAATAGATACCAATATTTCACATAATTATTTTTTTATAACATCAAAATAATTATGATTTAAAATTGTCATAAAATTTTAATATTTTTATAACAAATAAAAATCTAATTAAATATTTATAAAAAAGTAAAATTAAATATGAATTAGAAAATGGTATAACTTAATAATAAACAGAATATATTTAATAACATATTTTTAAACAAAAATTAGCAACTTTTAATGTGTGATTAAAATATATTAAAATATATAGATTAAATAAAGGAGTAGTGTCCAATTACTTTGGTGTTGGTTGAACCACTGTATACAATAACTCCTCTTAAAATCAATGTTTTATTTAAATTCAATTTAATAGGTAGATCTAATGGGCAAGCTCTTATTAGTCACAATCAATATATAATTGATCACTAACCTCAATCGTTACATTTTATTCGGTGTCACATTTTCGGAATTTTAATACTTCATCGAATGAATTCTTTATAATTATTTCCAAATAATCAAAGTCTTCTAATAGCAAGGTAAATATCATTATTTTATTGCACCACACAATATTACAATCAATGTGTATAACTCTGTAGCACTTTCTAGGCTATAACAAATCTTTTCAAAGAATGCTGAAATATTTCCTTCATATCTCAGGAGAATAGTATTGTCTATTAACCTTCCTGACTTATAAATGTTTTTTTAGTATTGGTTATTTGAATCTTTGTAAAATGAACGTTTTTGAAAACCCTTTGGAAACTAATGTTTTCGTAATATTATAAATATCAGTTGAATCGCTGTTATTTTCTAAAACATTTTGCCAGCTGTATCTACGTGTTTGTAGTGTTTATGATTAACAAGACTTCAAGACACATATTATTTTTATTACATGTTAAAAGTTAAAATTTTTTGTTTATTTACTTTATATTATTTTAGTCAAACAATTAAAGTTTCATTTAATCTATATATTTTATTATATTTTAATCACATATTAAACTTGTTGATTTTTATTTGTATACTTTATATTATTTTAGTCACACAATTAAAGTTTCATTTAATCTATATATTTTAAGATATTTTAATCACAAATTAAATATTATTGATTTTTGTTTAAAAACATGTTATTAGTTATATTTTGTTTTAAGTTTTATTAAGTTTGCCCATTTTTTAATTGGACTATTTAATTTTATAAAAATATTAAACTTTTATGACAATTTTAAATCATAATTATTTTGTTGTTATTAAAAAATAATTTTGTTTAACATTGGTATTTATTTATCATACTGTTTTGTCCTAATACATTTAATTTAAATAACTTTGGTAGGACAAACTTTTTAAAGTACACGCTTAAAAACTTCAGTTGGTGGCTTACAAACACTTACAAATACTACCTAATTGCCAACTAAACATTGAAAAAAAAACTTTTAAACTCAAACATTTTCCGTCTGGCCAACATTTTGGGATAATCGAGTAAATTTTGACTTACAGATTTGGGAATCGTGCATATAAATACTTAATAATTACTTACTAAATATTGAAAAAAAAAAAAAACTTTCAAGTTCAAAAATATTCCGGCTGCCGGGAAGTTGGCCGGAAATTTAATTTTAGGGATAATTGGTGTGGGTTGTACTTACAAATTCTGAATTTATGCTTTCTAATTCTTACTAATGGTTTACTAATTATGTACTAAATTTTTGCTTTGAGGGCCAACTTTGTGCGGCCAACTTCACGGACATGTACATGTTGATTTAAATTGTTTTAATTTTGCGGTAATTTCAATCAGAACGTTACATTTCAATACAGAAATCGGGTTATTTTTCATTTTTCAATATAAATTCAAATCAATATTTGATGCATATCTGACACTGCGTATGGAGCCAATCTGAAGTTGGCTCAATTTTCATGTATGTTTTACACGTACGTAATACGTATCTCTCTTGGATAAAAAAAAATGATGGAACCGTGAAAGTTTTATTAAATAATGGTTCTATTTAACGCATCGATTTTACATTATTGTTTTATAATTAAATAATAATATTCGCATTTCGGTGCTTTCAAAGGTGCGGTAAAATAAAGTTTCGGAAACAACAGTAACAGCTTTCGACTAGGTTCGTCATGAATTTCAGGAAATCGAAAATGTATTGAATTATATTTTTGTAATGGGTTTATTTTTATTTTTTGCGAGAAGGAATAAAGAAAATAATTTACAATGTCCATTCATTATAAGTGTACACATCGTTCAATTTTTGCGCACATTTCGTTCGGCAGAAACTCTTCCAGTCGAATTAAAAACTGTAAATAATCTTTTTCTACGAAACTTCCGTTCAACGTGTTATTGTTTACGGATGACCGTCGAGATCGTTTCAATTAAGTATTCGACCGCAAACGTTATGATTCACGTGAACCGAACCGCGGTCGCGGTATTCGCATGTAAGTCGTTGCTGTTTGCAGTACTAACATTCCGACCGAGATACTGTGGGCATGAGCAGCACGTGTGGGTAATTTTTTTTTTATTAATTTAGTGACCAGAATAATTATTTAAATAATTAAACACCGTCTCAAAAACACGCCGAGTAGTTGAAAATTTTTCTTCATTCACTTTAAATTTTCCTACGACATTTGTGGTCGGCTAATACTTTTGGTCTTTACACAAACATACGGTTAGAAACTCCTTACACTATTGGCATACGCTAAGATCAACCAGTGCATTGATCATGCATCGATCGACGAAAATTGTGCTGCACAGTTATTTATTGTGTTGCACAGATTCACATTTTAAAAATTGCGATGCACGAAACGCTTTGCGTTACCTGGCATGCGATGATTTTAAAATAACCAATTAATGGCATTGTTAAACCGGGAGACAGACACCGAAAAAAAATTGGTACAGTGAAACCTCTCTTAACGGACACCTCTAATGAGTGGACACTTCTCAATAACAGACAACAATTCGAGTTCCGGCATAGCCCCGGTGGAAATAATGGATAATTATCCTCTAAATAGCGGACACCTCTGAATAACGGACGCGGACAGGTTTAGGTAGTCCGAAGTGATTATTATCATATTACCGATAAGGAAACATTTTGTCTCAATAAGAGTGATGCAGTTTCATTGTCATTAGTTAATCAACTCCAGTTTAATTTTTAGGAAATTGCAATACAGAAAAAAAAAAAAAAAAAAACTAAAATTTCAGTTTTTTTTTTCAATAAGTAATTTTGTATAATATATTTTGTTACGTCTAAATAATTGTAATAAATTATGTAATGATAAACCTAAAGTAATATATTTTTTAATAATTCAATACAATTTAAAGTTTCAGACATTTAAAAAAACCTATATACATATTATTTTATTAATTTTTCTCAATAGCGGACATTTCTCAAAAGCGAACAGTTTTGTCGGTCCAGTGAGTGTCCGCTATACAGAAGTTTTACTGTATATTATTTGTTAAGATAAAATTTTTAGTCGACCAACATAAAACTATTTGATAAATCATTTAGAGCACCGCTGCATTGTTTTATACAGATTTAACTACAGTTCTGTTATAATTTGCGCGACACAAAAAAGAAATAAAAATTGTTTTCCGCTTCCAAAGTATACTATAGTGTTCGAGAGCAAGCACGTGCCGGAACTGTAACGACCCGAAACATAAGCTTGCGAAAATAATGATCGAATAATATCTATAGGTGTTCGTAAATTGTTGTGGTTTTTGTTCAAACTTCGAGTCGTTATGTAGGTTGACGAGTACCGGTTACATACGAGTTTTTTGAACTCGTTATCGTAATGATATTGCCGTAGTGTATTCACAACTATATTAAGGGGGAGGGGAATTGAGAAAAGTGCACTAGCTTGTTGAAAAATTATGAATTTTTAGAGGGCGTCATAAAAAGGATGCTGACAAGAAAAATCTAATGTTTCATTTTAGATAGTTATTAATTTTCCTTTTATACTGAAACATCTAAGATGATTACCTATCAAATTGTATACATACCAGTGTATACTATTAAATATGAAAAAAATAAATAAGTAATGTAAATAATTTATTACATAACTACAATATTGTATAAATGTTATCATCGATGGATAGAATATTATTGATAAATAATCTAGCCTAACATTTCAAGGTATGAAGAAAATTGTAACTTATAAGTTTTATAAAAATATGATGTTAATTTTATAAGAAAAAAAAATTGATGGGTAGGAAGGGAGCGACAAATACCATTGCCTTCGAGAGTTTTTGATAGTTAAGATGGCACTGGATGCAACAGATACATATATATATATATATATATATATATATAATTATCATAATATATTATCATAACATATATTATGTGTATATACGTTTCCACTTAATATAAACCAAGTTTATCTTAGCCCTTAATCAAGTTTAAAGTATTGTACCTTCCGATGAAAAAATAAACATGTGATCATAAAGATATTAAGTTGCGGGAAGATTCGTCTATCAATATAAATTATATTAATAAATATTATCAACAACACGGTTATTAGTTTTTCTATACACGTTTTCAGATGTTCGAAATCGATCCGGCAGTGTTCCTATACGGAGTATTAGAGATCTACATAATGTTGTATAAGGTATCGGCCGTATCCAGTTGTTAAAATAATTTGATTAAAATATATTTATTATAATCATGAGCGTGATAATTGTTTCACGATTGTAATTATTATAGTTCTATAATTGACGCTGATAAATAGTAATATTGTTTGACTGCAGTCGACGACCGCAGTATCGCACAATCACATTAATGAACGTTTCTATCGTAAAATAGATTAACTAATTTTTATACGAATTTATTATAGTAATAAACAATGCAAATATTGGATAAGAGTGCCCTTTTTGATGAACCTACATTAGCTAAAATTATGAAATCAAATATTCGAATTTTAATTGCGAAACTTTGCGAAATACATGTACCTATGTAAATTACTTTTTTGATCATTTTATCGGTATTTAAATTTTAAAAGGGATTTTTCCAACAAGTCGGTTAATTGATAGAAACTGAAAGTATACTAAGTTTTACTGGAACAAAGATATCAATATCTACGGAAATATTTCTATCGAGATATCACGGTGGAACGTCTATTTCTTTTCTTTTCTTTTCTTATTAGTTAATAAAAGTTTCTTTTTCCGAATGCCGAAAAAACATCAATTGAAATAATATTCGATTTCAGTTCGGTACACGCGTTGACACATTTAATAGTAAAACACTTTGGAATTCAAAGCCTTTAATTTGTTAAATAAACACAGTCCTGTTCAAACACATTAGGGCCGCCGTTTATCGTGTACACGGTATATTATAATTAATAAATTTGTTTAAAATTTATAATGCAAATATAAGATGTTTAATATTGCATTACGGTCAGCTGCAATGTTCCACGTGTGAGTACTTTACAAGTGAGAAAGATGAAAAATTTATTTTATACAATGTACGTTAAATAATAATAGATTAAATGCTTGAATGTTTTGACGCTCAATAAGTTATCTTATATTACACGTTAAGTTTTTGTTATCAAAACGAGTTTTCGTCTTGAAAAATATTTTATTTTCGGTTTGATGTAAATCAAACTAAAATGTTTCTCGATTATCACTTAATTTAATCCTTCTGAACTTTTATTTGTATGAACTTTTGAAAAATAAATTAGTATTTCAAATAAATTATTTTATTATTTTTTTTAACACACCCTTGTGCGTCTATTTTTTGTCATATATTAAAATGTAAGAACAAACTTTGAATTTATAACTCATATTAGAGCGCAACGTACAGTTTATTAAGTTATATAGCATTAATATATACTATACGTTTATATATATGTATATAATTGTGATCTGCGACGCACTGCCACTTTTTAAAAATGTCACAATTAACAAAAATATATATCGATTCAGGCGATTATGCCATGCAATTAAGGCAATCAATATTATGCAATTGATATGCTAATCTGAACCGTCACGTGTATGTCTTAGTGCAGCATCGTATGCATTTTACTTGCGTTGACAACCTTTTTATCAGTATTGTTGTGCTCGAATCGTCGAAATGCACGCTTACGACGTACATGTCTCCAGCAACCCTCCCCCTCACCAGCATACGAAATTCGCAATTGTTTTCACTAAACATTTAGTATGCAGTTTCTTTGAATTTTTATGCCTATTCCCCAAATTTGTACGAATTTAGTCTTAGCTCTACAAACAAACAAAAAAAAAGGGGTGGTGCTGGAGACATGTATTCTTAGCATCCCCAAACAGAACCGATAAGAGTATTGCGGTTTTTTCGGTCTCATCATCATGATTACTTATTTAGTAAGAACTTGTATACCTATTCCCGACATTTTGACGAACCCCACTCCGAGTCTAAATAGCATATTATTCATCATATAGCATATTACGAGTACTGAAACTGTATAAGTTCGACCGGTGGACCAGACCGAGATTAGACGGACGAAAATCACTTCTCGATCGTAGCACGATGATTATATCTGTCATACCGCAACGGGTATGCATTTTTACTCGGCACGGATCGACAATGCGAACGTACACGATCTGAAAGCCGTTTTTAAACACAGTCCATCGAACATCTCGCTGATGATTGAAACAACAATCGGCACCAAGGGACTGGATTGTTACTAAATCAAAGGAGCGTATTTAACGAACGCGTGTCAGGAAAAGAAAATCCGATCACCGCCACGTCGCCGCACAGTAGGATATCTACACCCAATAATAATATTATTATTACTTTTGTCATGCTGTGACTAACGAGATCGTGCACGCGACCACTCGCGTTTTATATTACCTGTACAGCGTGCACTTACGAAGTGTTTGTATTGCCGGAGTGGATGAAATCCTAACAGGGAAACAAGATTACCACCGCACAGCTATGTGCCGGTACTGTTATTGAGTCGATTTAAGAAACGTGAAAATAGTACAAACCGACAGAAATACTCTCCGTTCTCCGGAGGATACTGCACTTACAACTTTTCATTGAGTTCACGAAGTTTCGTTTATTTATTTAATCTACGCCTGACCGCGATTCGGCAAAATAATACAGAACCTATAGGATGTTCTGTTGTACATAAATATTAAATAATTTTAACACTCTAATAATAAATATTATAACTTATAATATGGAGCCGCTTAATAGCAGTACAAGTTGAGATGGATACAGTGTCCCGTAATAGCATAGATTAACACTATCTACGAGTTATCAAAAATAATTGATAATTCGTCTAAAAAAACGTTAGAATACGGATTTCCATAAAAAGTTCATAGGTATTAGAGTAAGCAAAATTCAATATTCACTCTATATTCATAATATATTATTGAATAATTATAGCACATTGGTAATGCTTATCTGCTGTGGAGTTGTATATTTAATGTGTTGACTTCTGAAAGATATCGAGTAAATAAAGCACCAAAAGTGACTTCCAAAGGATGTCTCTTAAGAGGTATCATATGATCTAAAGCGGTGTTTCTCAACCTTTAGATAAAGATGACCCATAAATATCCTTGGTGTTGGGTAAACAACCCTCAAAAAAAAAGTATTGTATGCTTTAATATAATAATATGGTTATTTTACAATAATATTTATAATTAATTTCATAATTCACGTAGTATTGAGTTAAATTAATTTTATACTTTAACTCAACACTACGTGAATTCATATACATATAATTATATTTTAGTAACTAAGATATTTTTCTTAAAATTAGTTTACGAACAACGATCCATCAAAAATATTTTGCAAACCATAGGTTGAGAAACGCTGGTCCAAATAATGATAAAATGATGAGGAAGAAAATGATTTCTTGAAAAGTTGAACGAAATGCGGATATTAATAGAATAAAGGGGATCAGGATGAACGATAAGGGAACCATAAAATGAACCGCCACCTTCCACCCCAAATAAAACGTGTGTCAACGACCAAATGACGAGAAGAAAGTGTAGGGATATTTCGTTTTTTGAATACCACGGTTGAGGAGTAGTCATGCTGTGACAATATTTGTTATAACTGATGTTACGCGTGTCTCGGTTCGGATATAGATGAAGGGTCAGGTTTATAACGTCACGTTACATTTAAACTGCCTCGGACGTTTGTGAAAAATTGACCACAAAAATATATCTGAAAAGGAATTTGATAGGATTTGCAGTATTTGCGTTGACCAGTAAATACGTGTTGTAACCGTACAAACAAATATAGGTGATAAAAAAAAAAAAAAAATAAGATAAAAAATATATTTTGTTAATAATAACAACTTGTTCAGGTTTTTCTATTGTGTTCCGAAGCGAGATATATTTACCTGAAAACATCGAACGCTAAACATCGCGACGCTGTACGATTTATTTTACATTAGTGTTCAAAGTCCTGATAAGTTATCGGAGGTTCGCGTCGTGGGATCAAAGATTCAGGACAAGTCTGGACGATTCGAGTGGCGTAACGTGTGCGCGTATAATGCTGGATAGGACGAGGTCCGGTGATTCCGATCGGAGGCCTGGCAGTTGTCGGCGTTCGCCACAAAAACGTTATTGTCGCTGAAGTCGGGACGGTACACCCTGTCGAAAAACGAACGATGCGCGAAAAGGGCTATGTATGGGGGAGGACGGAGTCATAATCGCGTCTTATGAACGTGCGCCGAGGCCGCCGGCAAGGATAACGTAATCGCGACGAAGGTCCTTCGTATGCGACACAGGTACACCGCGTGCAGGTGTCGCGCCGGAATAAACGCTCAACCGTTCCTTCTTGCCGTCCAAACCCGTACGAATGATGCGCAGCTCATCTGCCGCGTAATAATATCGTACGAGTTGGATTCAACTCGAGTGCACCATTCGTGTTCCGGGTGCGGTCCCGTTTGCTGCGGGTCAAGAAAATAAAATAAGCAAACGAACGCACCCTGAACGAAGAGGATCGAACCGATCGAGTGCGCCACGGGTACTCGACAATCGTGTACGAATGAAACAAGTGCGAATTGTGGATATCATTTGATTGTCTTATTTCGTACACCTACGTTACGTCCTGTGTTTGAACCTTATTCGATCAGAACGAAGAACATTTCCGCTTTCGGTCAATGTGCAATTTGACCATTCTGCAACGTCCACTCCCGACCAGTACGCAGTTTCGGTCATCTAATTAATCCGATGACATTTAGAAACGTTCGAAACATTGTATAGTTGTTGTTTAATTTATGTATATCTATATACATTGTACAATTGAAAAATATCTTAAATTTATTCTACATTAAGTCCGAGTGATGGTTGAAATCTTAAAGCGATATGAAATAAGGTAAAAATAGGAAAAGTGGAAATAATATAATGATATAAAATAAAAGTAATTTAATAATTTGCATGAAATAGTCTACTAAAATTTTAATTTTTGTTTTTAATCGGTTGAATTGTGAGATTTTGTTGAGAAAAAATTCCCCAATTAAATCCCTTCCTTTCTAGAAAAAAAAACCAAGATACGCCTCTGATTTAAACTGAACCTAAAAGCTCGATTCGTCCAATAAACGTTCATTGGGACTCGATTCGTGTATTCGATGATCCGTTAGGTGCGGTTTCCATTTCAGCGCTATGCTTTGCAACACTTTGCTTTTAGCAAATCGATAAAACGAAGACCGAGTCTGAAATACATTTAATCAACCGCGAGAAAAATAAAAACCGGATCGTAGTATTACGTTGCTCTAGAATTGATAAATGTGTCGAGAACTCTGTAAAGGAAACCCGGCATCGACACCGTACGGTTAAGTCAGCGGCGCGATCGGACGCTCATTAATTAAATCGAATACGCTTCGACGAATGCTCACCGGGGACGGCGATCGGAGGAGCAGCAACAGGATGGCTGGAAAGCGATTTGGGTTTTCTTTTTTTCTTTTCCCCCCCGGATCTAAATGGATACGTAATCCGTACGAACGGCACGCTTACCACCACTGGAGCACCTATATGTGTATACTTTTTTATTTTTTTTTTTATATTTATTTTTTTTTAATTTTTTTTTATTCTACGACA